>JAQQZX010000010.1:3456613-3467125 GCA_030068355.1 Notoglanidium maculatum
ATACATGGTACGACATGCAGTGAAATGTATTTGCAGTGCCCGACCCATAAACACTAAAATAGAACACAAAATAAAAACATAAGAGTAAAATATAGTAAAAAGAAATGTAGATATAGATATATATCTTTTAGTAATGAGAAAGAAAAAGAGAGACTGGTGAGGGGGTGTATAGTCATTATAACAGACGTAATAACAAGAACAGACTCGTTTCCTGTGCGTTCAACAACATTAAACATAACAATAAATAGATAATGATGTTGTTTAGTGGTGCAGTGGTTAGCATTGTTGCCTCACAGCAAGAAGGTTCCAGGTTCAAACCTGGTGGCCTTTTTGTATGGAGTTTGCATGTGGTTGTGTGGGTTTCCTCTGGGCTCTCTGGTTTCCTCCCAAAGACATGCGGATTAGGTCAACTGCCTACTCTAAATCAACCATTGGTGTGAATGAGAGTGTGAATGGTTGTGCGTCTGTTCGGTGTTACCCTGCAATAGATTGGGAACTTCTCTGTGGCCCTGATTGATAAGCGTTATAGATGATGGATGGATGTTATTTAATGAATAAAAATTCTAATTTGGTAAATTGTAAGAGGAATAGATACTCCTAAAATAACATTGACATTATTTTTGCTATAATAACACACCCTAGTGTTATTTTCATCTCATTTCATTATTTTATTTATAAATATATACTATATATTTATAGTACACAAAGTAGTTTTGATTCAGTTAATAATAATAGCAATATAAAGTACTAATTTAAGTGGAATGGGCTTGTAATCTTGTAGATGCTTAGTTACTCATCAAAGGGGCTCCTTTCAGATCTGCCGAACTCTTTTGAATAAACATTCCTCTAGAACATGTATGTGCTCTGCGTACATATTTTCTCAGCATGCTTTAACACACAGGACAAGGTTAGAGTCCTTTCCCGAGCATATGGAGATATATATCCGCCTATTTATTTATTTATTTGTTTGTTCATTTTTGCCCTAGACCTCACAGCCCTCTGCGACATCATCCACCGCGCTTCATCCCCACAGCCTTGAGTCAGTCTCTCAGGCAGAGAACGGAGAAGAGAAGATACCTAGTGAATCACTCAGGAAGCCGACGTTGAATGCGCCGAGCTCAAGTACATGCCATCAGCTGGAGGACATGGTGAGAGGACTGATTTTGAGCTGTTTACATTTACATTTATTCAAATGGAATGCACTTTTATGCAAAATGGCTTTCAAGTGAGAATTCCAATTTACCGAATATGTGAGCAGTTAAAGGTATTTCTCAAGGACCTACCAGCGGATCTTCGGCTCTGTTACAACCTTACAGCTTTCAACCTTCTCGTTACTGCCATAAATTAGAAATTTGAGTTCAGTTCAAGTGTTCGGCATGTGCTTAAAATGAGAACTAGGGATTTTATCAGACTGAGTACAAGCTCAACGGTTAAAGCTCTGGGTTACTGAGCACAAGGTCGGGGGTTCAAGCTCCAGCACCACCAAGCTACCACTGTCAGTCCCTTGAGCCAGTACCTAAGCCCTATCTACTCCAGGGGCGTTGTCTCATTGATGAGCCTGCACTCTGACCCTAGCTTTCCAACAAGCCTGGATATGTGTAGAAAAGAATTTCAATGTGCTGTACATGTGATAAATAAAGTCTTCTTCTATTCTGTACTCATTGATACAATACTGACAAGGAAATGAGTAATCTACTAAGAATTAAGCAACCAGGGGCTTTTTTCCCCCCAGTTTAAATCCTGGCCATGAAAAGCACATCTGTGTTTATTTGGTCGTGCACTTAGGTTACTATGCTCATAATTTAAGAACAATGTTAGCTAGTTCATTTTAAATGACATGCATTAGATAGCTACATTTGTTACTTTGAATTATGTAGGGTTGTAAAGTAAATGTTATTGAAGCCCTCGTTATCGACGACCAGTAGCTTCTGATTATCAAGAAAAATATACTGTGAAAGAGCTCTTATTTTCTCTCACCTATCATTGTCTTTAGGACGGTCTGCTGACGTAGCCAGGATTTGCTGCCGCGTGCTGCTAGCAATGAACTCCTCAGACTGAGTTGTATGTATTAGATGATTTATTAGGCTACATCTGTTGCAGGAAGATGCTGTAGTTCTTCCTCTTAGTATTTTCACAGAGCATAGTTTTGAAATTGATATCGTTGATCATGAAATATTTCCAGATCACCATCACGTCATTAGTGTAAACCAGGCTTATGTCACACAGTGTCACAGATATCATGAGGAAATTGAAGTTACCATGGTATCAACCAGTATTGGTATTGATGCAACCCTAGTAAAAGTAACTGCATCTGTACACACACACACACACATATGCACACACACATATAGAAAATCCATCAAAACATTTGGAGGATGACTCATGGGTGAGAATGGAACCCATCAGCCAGAGCAATAAAGGGCTTGCTTTGTGTGAAAGACTCTTCAGCAACAATATTAGCTCTGCATTGACCCTCGGGCTGTGACACACTGTGACAAATGAAGTCGCTGAGGCTGCAACGTGTTCCTCTTGAATGGTAATTTTTCATTTTCTGCTAACTGGAGGACATTTGGCATCACGGCTGTAATTTTTATCAAAGAACATCTCCCTCATGCATGAATGTCTTTTTCACGATGAAGCTGAAGATGAAATGCTCTCTGGTCACACGTGACCGGTCAGTACTCAGATCAGATTCAATAATCTGTAAGACCTTTTAATTTGGAGTTATGCTTTACATAAAAAAGGATTAACAGGTCAAAAGGAAGTATTTATGATGAGTAAGGAGTAACACACAAGGGGCCTACTGTTATAGGAAAATAATCAACGACATGATTGTGTCAAGAGGTATTCCTGATACCACCTTAAAGCTGATCATTTTCCAATGACGCCACATCCCATAGTGCTTTATTCCTCTTATACCACTTCAATTCAGAACTACTGTTACAGAAAATCAATCAACTCCTCCTGACTAATCAGACTCAAGAATCCAAAAGTATTGTAGTACAAGGAACCAATATGCAGAGATGAATATACTGAACTATACTGTATCTACTGTATATCAGTTACTCCAAATCATTAATAGGATGTGTAACAACATAATAGATGCAAAAACTAAAAATATGTAACTTATGTAACAAATACAGTTTTGATAATATTCTGAATATTCCTAATAGTCTATTCCATATGTAAGATATGGCCAATTCAAGGTATTTTGAGCTTTAGAACACTCCAGTTTACTATTTAATTGCTCTGTTTGGTAATTTGGAGTATCAGGCATTTTATTTGAGGAAAGTGCAGACTTTAGATCTTTTGGACAAGTGGAAATTTGGGACCTTTCTTTCTTTCCCTCTTACTCTCTCTCTGGCTCATAATAAATTGACTCCTTCTTGGAGACCAGCAGTAAACCCTCAGGCATTCTTTAACGCACTGGTGAAGAATTTAGACACGCCTTGTGAAAAACACATCAACCCGTGATACACACAGCATTCATGCCAATTTATTTTACAGTTGCTCCCCCCCAAGCAATTCAGATTTGAATTCTAATTCAGTGCATGTCTAATCTGTCAGTGTTACTGATGTGTTCTTATTTTGTTGCCCAAAAACACTGCAGTGTTCTAATCCTGACGTTGTGTCTGCTGCCGATCCTGATTATTTGGAAAAGCCTGAGCTTCAAGAAGCACCAGTGGAAGAAAAACAGGAAGAAGACGTCTCAGGAGCAGAATCTGCCCTCTCGGAAGCCGAATCAGACACTGTAGGTCTCAAAGATTTGTTTGAAGGAAGTGGGATGGAAAGTGGGTGAATTTATTGCCTTCACATTGTGGCGTTGAAGTTTTGCAGACCAATCAAAAATCTATCCAGCCTTATTTTTAGCTAGACATAAGCAAATGATTACATTTTTTCCACTGGAAGTAGAAACCTCAAGAATTTTCTTTCTCTCCTTTAAAGTCCTGAGTAGGGATTTATTAAATCAGTTCATCTACTGCCATCTGTTGGTTAAACTGCTGGACTGCCTCTGCCTGAAGTGTTGAGTATCTTTTGAGTACAAAAACAAGGTATTTCCTGTGAGCCATGCGCTGAGTCATACTGTTAGTCGCTTAGGTCAAATCTCAAAACTGAGCATTAGCAATATAAGTCTGATTATGCTAGTTGACGTCAACAGTATGAATAATTTGGTAGATATAAAATGACATGCATCTGGTTAACTAGGAAGTGTAGTGAAACAACCAGTAAAATTAAAAATAAGAAGTTAAGAATACATAAAGTTAGCCTAATCTTGGCAAGCTACCATGATAAAATGAACTATCTAGGGAGATAGAAATGACAACGCTAATAGAAATGTTCTACATTAGTAACTGTGTAGATGATTTTATTATGCATAGCATGACTTCATATTTATTCTAATTCAGTGAACTTTAAATCACAGCTAAGCCACTGAATGCTAGCTGCTACCTTATGAAACTAGCTAGTTTTACTAGCTAACGGTTTTACACCACAGCGCTGTTGAATTCTCAAATCTGATCAATCAGAAGGTGTTGATTACTTGATATCTACGCTTGTATGGTGGACATTTGACGATCATATGCCTGTGATGTAACCAAGAAAAATGTAATCATTGATATGATGATGTTTATTTCACATTTATGGAAGGATTTTCCATGTCAGTGCCTCATAACTGCTGTAACCTTACGTTTTTCTGCCATGGGAAAGTTTTCAGGACAGAGGGCTTTGCTCAGTAACATGAAAAATTAAGTTGTGTCATATTAACTTCCAGAGAGACTGAAAAAATGTAAGGTTGGAGAGGGAATGTGGGATTATGGACGTTCAACTATAAACGGAGAAAAAAAGTTTAACGTGACGTTCAATTCTATAATTAATAAAAAAAGAAATAAAGAGGAATAAAACACTGCTTTTCCGGAAAAATGATCAAGTTTCTTGATTCATCATAATTAGTTTCAGTAACAGCACATCTTAATATCTTTTATTACTTAAATAATATGTTTTCAGTGAATTCATTAAAATAGTCATTCAGAGTCATTCAAATCAAAACAGTTTTGATGTTTTGCCCTGTGAGGAGGAATTGAATCTAATTTTGTTTTAGATACACACAAACACACTGAAATCTGGAAAAGATTTTCCTTTTGAGAAATCAGTGTTCCTTTGCAGTGCAATCTTACATCACAACTCTACAGATAAACCTTTTCTGTATGTCACATTCAACTAAAACACTTTTTTTATTGACTTTTTCAGGCCACACTGGAGGCTTTAAAGGAGCATTTGGAGCATCGGAAGAGATGGGAAGAGGGCCATATTGATTACCTGGGCAAAGATGCCTTCGAAAACATCCGGCAAAAACTCGACCAATTTCTCAATTAACATCTTGTTTTATGTGTGTGACTGAATAGATAACAAGCGTTCATTTGGATTGTATCCATTATCATTTCATCATCCATTATCATGTCTACCTCTATTATATCTACTCTATAGCTAATCAGTGGGGCTCCTGAGTAGTACAACAAAACAGAGTCAAGAGAGCAAATCTGGCTGAGTGGAAGGGATGGCACACTCTCTCTCCTGTCAATCAAAGTGTCACCAGCCAATCCTTGGTGAGCTTATGTATGTTGAAAAGCATAGATAGCACTTTTCACGTTATGGTGATTTGTCGTGCTATCCTCTCCCTCCCTGATTGCTAGCTATCATGATAGAGGACAGTTAGCTGGTGGGCAGGAATTGGCAGATGACCCAATATGGAAGAAAATGGCTCTATTCATGCTAAAAGGTACAGATGAGGGGGAAAAAAATTAGAGCCATTTGTTTTATCGTATCTATTTGGATTTTCTAAATTGAGAGGATTTAATATGAACCCACTAAACCAGAAACACTAAATCAAATTTTCAATTTCTTGCATTAAGCTCCTGTGAGATTTAGAGGACCGAGTGCTTATCAACATGGTACCACTTCTGTTTATTTTCTTAAATATGCACAAATCGCATGGTATTTAATCAAATCTTACATATTAAAGTACAAGATTATTTTAATTTTTTTGTAGTGGTTTGCATTGAGCACTGCTCCCATCGACCTTAGTCCTACACTAGGTGGTGCTCTTTCTGTAAATTGCCAAGTGTTCAAGCCTTCCAGACAGATTTCGACATTTTAGATTGTTTATTAGAAGTTATTATATTAGACCTGTTTAAAATAAAACATGCACTGTGGATGACAACAGTAGTGCTTCTGTTTACCTCTGCATGACGCTTGTCTGAAGGTAATAGCAGCCATAACCACATCCTCATGCTGCTGCCTATTTAACAAGTTAAGAACACACTCGCTTGCCTCCCTGTAGGGAACTCCGCAAACTTTAACAGATGCTACCTACAAAAATCCTGACTCACCTCTGACTTTCCTCCAAGACAGAGGCATATTTTTGTCCCTTGTTTTAGAGTATGGCCAGCATTTTGCTCTAAATATGGTTTATATGATTATATAATATAATATAAAATAACTAATTATTTTATATTGACCTGCTTATTCAAATAAATTAGATAAGATCTAATTTTTTATCAATTAACATTGATAAGATCATCTATCTACGTAATTTATTGCTAATAATTAGTGGATTGAAAGCCCTGTTGTTTTATGAAGAAAAATCTATAATTGTTGATATGTAGTTTTTAATCTAACATTTATGGAAGGAGTCCCCGTGTCCATGTTTTTCCACCATCTTGTTTGTTTGTTTTTTGTTTTGTTTTAACAAGCATGAAATATTAATAAATATAAAATCCTAATCGTTGGCTAATTACTCTGGTATAGGAAGAATAAAATACTTTGGATGTGCCGTTAAAGGAAAATAATCAAATTCGGGGTCATAACAGAACCTCACACCACCCTGTTCTGTAAAGGTACATTGCCATTTTTTTTCTTACTTAATATCTTGTTTTGAATGAATGACTCATTAAGATCTTGAGTCAGAATCTCATTATTATGACTACATAACTAATTTCAACTTGTCACATTTTGATTGATTTATTACATCAATGTTAAATGTTATTACGTCTATGTTAAAATGACAATATCTTGAAACAAGAAGATATTTCATTGAAATAATGAAATATTAAGTCGAAATCATAACATAGCACTTCCATACTTAAGGTCTACCAGACCTGAAACTGAATTTTCAGCATGTTCAACCAATGATATATGGAGGATGCTCTGATACTTATCCTGTTTAACTTTATTTGAAGGTTGGGTTTATCCATAAATCTGCTTTGACTACGTAAATGTTTCTATTCAGTTCAACTCTGCGCAATCAAAACATAGGAAGTAGCACAAGTCATCATCGTTTATGTCAAGTCTAGTTTGTTTGCAGAGGCAATAAACTGAAGCTGTTTGTCCCTTTTATAAATATTTAAGCTGAATCAGGAATATTATTCAACGGATTTCCCCGAAGTTTGATGCCTTTCACGTACAAAGCTATGAAAATTTTGCGTATTATGACCCATGCACTTTTACATCCAACAACATCTCCCACTAAATGTATAGATGTATATATAAAAAATGTCACCATGAGTTATAAGGTCATGCAAGACCCCTGCTTCTATTTACCTGCATAATAAATGTCATAATTATTGGCACCCTTCATAAGAATTTTTGAAAATGAAAATTCAAATTTTTTAAAAGGAATACAAATGAATAACATGCAATGAGTGATATTTTGAGATTAAACATATGGATTGCTGTATAGGTTTAATTGAACACAATATCTTTTGGTTCGGTTTTCCCCATTAAAACAGAAGACTAAATATTTGAAATGTGCACAAGCTCAAAACTAAAATGCCTTTTTAAGGATGGCACTTTTTTTTTAAACAAAGATGAGGATGGTTTTCTGCTAATATCATCTCTATTCATTTCAGGGGAAAAGTTGAAACATTGTGCACAATATATATATAGTTCATTCAAATTTTTTTTTCCACCTACTCTCGTTGAAGAGGTGCCAGTAATTTTGCAAGCGACAGTAGCGACAGAGTTGACAAATATTATTCATTTTGTGCATTTGTTATGTCTTCATGGACTAGCCTGCTGGGCCACCAGTGTCAGCGTGTTTTTTGGTCCTCATAATAGTGCTGAAAAATGAGAAACAATTCAGCTCCCACGCAGCCTAAAGTACCTCCATATGGCTGAAGTCACCATCCATCATTCCCCATACTACACACGGTGAACGAACCATATCCAAATTCTGATGAGAACACATCTGCTATACAGCAACTGGATTTGTAGTTTACAGCATATAAAAACCTAGAAAATGGACCTTCACACCAGGACATCACCAAATTAGTCCAAATGTTGCTCAGTTTGAAGGATGAAGACGGTTAATTCAGTAATGAAGTGATAAATAAAGGAAAAACCACTTTGAAAGTCACGATGGAAGCAAATCCCGGACCATACGCACAATGCTGACTCAGCTCAGAAACTCATAACATTTGGATGCTCCAAACCAAATAAAGGGCAAGTGTTCTGCTAGCACATGTGAAAATTTTGGTGGGTCACATCCACAAGCATACCATGCTAATCACCAGCGTCTACAAAATACACAATCAAACGTGATGGCCTCATATTTAGCCAACTCTTTAATTATGGCAGAAACCACCACACTTTACATTCTAATTAGGCTGTAATTCCACGTCTAACACTCACTGCTAGTGAAAAAGGCAACCATATAGGCAGCTATTTTAGCAACTTGGGTGGTTGCAGATCTTTTATCCTTCAGTGCAATTAATGCATGCGAGATATTGCATGCAGAGTTACCAATTTATAAGAACATGATTTGGTACCTCTTAGTAGTTTCCGAACTTATTTATGTGATCCGGGACCTCTGACGTTGTCATTTCTTAAAAAAAAAAAAAGAAATAAAAAGCGATGGGGTGGAACAAGTTACTAAAAATGTTCACTAGCCACACTGGCCACAAGAACCCTGTGCCATATGTGTGTTCTGGGATTTCTAATGGAAACTGTCACAGACAAGCAGAGCAGGATTTGTGACGTTAAACACATTGGAAATGTACAGTTGACTCCTCCAGTCCAGTTTTTTAAATTTTCATTTAAAATTGCCAATAACACACTTGCACAGTACCATAATATAAATACTTGAGGAACTTAGTTCTTTGTACTGTGGAATGGTAAAAATCTATTTAAAATCTCCTGGAAAATGCAGATACAAAGGAGCTAAACCTTTGGCATTGTTATCGCAGTTACATAAGAATAGTTGGATCCTTCTTATTAACAATTTTGGAAAGGTGCAAAATCACAAATCTGGAAAGGAGACCTAGACAGCAAGACTCAAAAATTCAGGAAATACGTTTACCCTGTGACCACTTTGTCACAATTCTGACAGGTCAGTATTCCCAGGTGTGCCCAAGATCCAACAGTCCAGCTCTTGATTTTCTAGGCCCAAATCCAGATTAGGAAAAACGAAGCCTTCCTTCAGTTCTGCATCCATTTGGAAAATTCAGTTCTGTGGATGCGCACACTTTTTAATTTACAGCCTTTTAGCTTTGACTCTTGGAAAAATGATTACCAACCCTTTAAGCACCATTAACCAAAAGTTTGTTCCTCACCACATCATGAATTGGCAGGGGAAGGGAGTAGGCAAGATGAACAAAGATTCACTTTATGTGGATTGGAATGAAGCCATCCTATTCACGTTCTCTAAAGTTCAGTTTAGCAACACACAACAACTACACTGTATGGCCAATAGGTTATGGACACCTAACCATTACACCCATAGGTGGTTCTTTTCCAAACTGCTGCCACAACGTTTTAAGCACACAATTGTATGTGCATATTGTCTTGTTTAAACCAACAGACTATATATTGGGAAGAAAACTCCTAGAGTTTGATAAGGTAAAGTCGTTTCTGTTCCCTTCCCTATGTTTATTTTGGCATAATAGGCCAATCTGAAATTACATCAGAAGTAATTCTTTACTCAAACAAAAGTGCAATTGACTCATTTGAATAAATTTTCTGTTAAAACTAACATACTGCTTCAACATGTATTAATTAAATTTACTTATGTTTTGAAAGTAAAATAAAGGCTCAAATCACACTGATTTTAGTTATTGATGGTAAATTAGTGCCTCTTTTACAAAGGAAACAGTATCTAAGGCTAACTACCAACAGCTTTATTCCTAATCTCTCAAATGTTAACTACAATTATAATAATAGCTAATAGATGATGAATGGCTAAACACAATATATGTATTTGTAGTGACAGCTAGATTAGAGTGATGGTTGTCAAGTCTTGTTCTCTCCATCAAATCTATTAAAGTGTAGATTTGTTAGGAATATAGATCATCTTCCTAAAGTTCTTTGATGCAAAAAAGCTGCCTTACGACTTTGTAAATGCTGTATATGATTATAGAAAAATGTACTGATGTGTTTGAAAAGCTTATGAGTAACAGACAAAAAAATTAGGTGTAAGAAACTTCAAGGAAACTACATACAATAAAGTTAAACACCAGACTT
>JAQQZX010000010.1:3467770-3514842 GCA_030068355.1 Notoglanidium maculatum
TTGTTTTTAAAGTATTCCACAATCTTTTTACGCACTCTTTCACAGATTGGAGAGCCTCTGCCCGTCTTTACTTCTGACAGCCTCTGCTTCTCTAAGACATCATTTTTATAGCTAATCATGTTACAGACCTGATATCAATTAACTTCATTAGCTGCTAGATGTTTTCCCAGCTAAATCTTTTTAAAAATTTTTGCTTTTTCAGCCATTTGTTGCCCCCGTGCCAACTTTTTTGAGACCTGTACTAGGCATCAAATTTGAAATGTGCTCATTTAATGGATAAAGGTGTACAATTTCCCAGTTTGAACATTTGTTATGTTATCTATGTTCTGTTATGAATAAAATATTGGCTTATGTAATTTGAAAGTCTTTTCATTTAATTCAACTTTAAAGAACGTCCCAACTTTTCTGGAATTCGGGTTGTACTTGTGGAATTGTCGGTCTGCACTGTAAAGGCATGTTAGTATGTTGTTTTCAAGTACACTTTTAAGTAGGTTGTTGAAAATGGTCTTTATTACAGATATCCAAAATAAAATTATATCTCAATACGTCTTTAAAAGACAAATAAGTTAAACCAACATCATGGAAAATAAAACATGTGCCTTTTTTGGTCAGTTCTACAAAGATGCAGTCAGTACACCTACATAATCCTAAACAACTGGGATGCAATCTACAAGTTTAGACAATGTTCACTTCTGAATGCGTTTCTGTTTATAAACTGAATAGGAAACTATAGAACATTCTTATATATATATAATTCTGTAAGTGAGAAACGTTCTCAACCAAGGCCTAATTTTTGTTCTGTTTTGTTTGGATATACATCTAAGCCATTAACCACAACCAAGTCGACACGAAGAGTTAGATGTTTTAGTTAAGTCAAGGCATAGTGCTCTCTCAGGTTAAGGTTTTAACATTTCTCTCAGTCATTCCAACTGTCAACAATGTGTCCTACAGCACTGATGCCAAGAAAAATTATACTTTTTTAGATTTGAGTGTATGGGAACAGGAAAGGTTATTGTTTCCAAAAGTAATTAAAAATCCTTTAAACAGTTTTACATTAATTAATGTAGCTGTCTTGTTTAATATCCCTGAATGATTCATATGATTTCCATACTGAAGATATCAGTAACATCCTCAGATTATTTTCCAAGATTAAATAAAAAAGAAAATATAGGCCTCATATATACAGTTTGATATAAATTGTCCCTGGCTGCAACAATAAAAAAAAAAACAACAACAACCAAAAAACAGGTTTTAGTATTTACATGAAATAACCTTACACTGAATTGTCAGATTAGTAGTTACGTGGTATTAGGTATGAATGGGATAAGTATCAAAACTCCCTAGATGTTTGCAATAACTGACATGTATAAAAACTGACTGGCAAAGTGATGATAAGGATTCCACAAACACAGTAGAACATGTCATGTTCTAGAATGATAGCAGGTCATGTTCACATTGAGAAATAGCTAGAAATAGAGCTATGGGTTAACTGAATGTCGCAGATCTTTAGGCAAGTTCTGAATGTATTGTTTCTTAGTACACATGAAGGTATGTACCCTTTGAATCAACCCCAATCACACTTCTAGCTGTGCATCTGTAGAAACCTGTGTCTCTTGGCATAGGGTTCTGGATTATAAGGAAACCCTGAGGGTGTATATACTTGTTTCCAAACAGGCGTGGCTGAGTGCTGACAATTAACCTTGTTCTGTCTGGAGTCTCCCATGCCACTTCTGCTTTGGGGATACCAGTAGCTACACAATTCAGTTGAACAGCAACTCCTCTTCTGGCATAGGTGGTAGGAGGTGGGCCACTGGAGATTCGTGGTGAGTATGCAATTATAGTGACTGGGATTGTTAACAAGGAGCTTCCATATTCGTTTTCGGCACGGCAGGTGTAAGAGCCTCTGTCATACACAGAAGCCTGCTGGATGGAAAGAGTACCATTTGGAAGAACAGCATAGCGACCTGCCCGTTGAGGTTGGTTTAGAACAACCCCACTTGGCAAAGTCCATGTAAGACGTACAGGGTCACTAGTAGACAGACAGTGTAACTGCAGGCTTTCACCATTTATGACACTAACAGGTGAGTTATACCTGTTATTAATCTCTGGCTTTCGCCCTGGTGTCAGCACCACAGTCCTCTCAACCAGTCCACCAGCATTGCGGCCCAAGCATCGATATGTTCCTGCCTCTGACACAGCTGGATTATTAATTACCAAAGTCCCATCAGACCTGTGGAAGAACTTGTTAAATTGGGAGCCACTCATTAGTGGAGAACCATTAGGAAGGACCCAGGTCAATTGTGGTGTTGGTGAACCTTCAACAGAACAATTTATCATCATTGTCCTGCCAACAGTTAGAGAGAGAGATTCTGTTTTAGGACTCTTGAGTCTTGGTTTCTCTATAATGTCTGTCACATCAAGCTGTACCATGAGCCTTGCTTCCCCACCTTCATTACGAGCAATACAGGTTAATTTAGCTTTGTCAGTTGCCCTTAATGAATGAATATCAAGAGTGCCATTGCGATGGACTGTCATCCGGCTTCCATAGTATGGTGCTGGAAGAATAACATTCTCTGGGAAAACCCATAGCACATGAGGAACTGGAGTACCAGAAGCCTCACAATGGATCAGTTTCCTTTGATTCTTCATGGCAGATACTTTCAAAGAGTTTGTGAAGCCTCTTAGCCCATTGATAGCAGGAGGTGATACCAGGATTTCCAGCCTGACCACTTTACGATCTTGCCCTGCACTGTTCCTGGCTAGACATGTGTAGTTCCCACCATCAAAACGCTGCACTTTCTGAATGACCAGTGTCCCATCATTATGGATGAAGTACTTGTCTGAGGCAGAAGGAATCATCCTATTTGTTGGAGAGAACCACAAAATTAGTGGGTTTGGCTCTCCTTTGGCAGTACACTTCAGTGAGGCTGAATCTCCATACATGACCCTGATTACCTCAAAAGTCTTATTTCTTATCACAGGTACACCTGCCACCACCTTGACATGTACTTTCATCTCATCCTTGCCAATCTGGTTCTCAGCATAACACGTGTAATCACCTTCCTCGTGCATCCCTACATCGTTAAAGAATAAGGTGCCATTGTCAAAAACCACATATCTACTACTTGAACTACCACTGCTCCTGTCAGATTTCATAATACTGTTGACCATCGTGCCATCAGGCAGAGACCACTGGATCTTTGGGTTTGGTAAACCTGACGCAACACAGTCGACTTTCAGGTTACTCCCGTACAGCACGTTCTGGTTGATCTGTGTCTTCTGCTCAATCTTGGCTGGCTTTGTCAAGATACTGACCTTAAGGGGCGCATAATCATCTCCCATTTTGTTATGTGCGGCACAAAGATAGTCACCTTCATCTTTCTCTGTTACAGGGTGGATAGACAGTGACCCATTGGCAAACACCTTGATACGTGCGTCGTAACTGGAAAACAAAGAATTTTGAAGATATAATTTGAGTAAGTGGGGAAAACATTGTGAAATAACCTGTAGTACTCGCTTTGCTTTGTAGTACACTTGAATAGTACACATCAGTGTAATTCTCTGTAGTATACTGATTCACCAGTTTATTAAGTACACTTATTTAGTATATTCATTCAGTATTCATCTTCAGTAAGCCCATATCCTGCTCAGGGTTTTGGTGGATAATCAGCCTGTTCCAAGAATGCTGGGTGTGAGGCAGGAATATACCCTGTTGGAGATACCAGTCCATTGCAGGGTACCATTCACACTCATTCACACCTACAGGCAATTTAGCATAGCCAATTCACCTGTGTACATGTGTATTTTGGGGAGGTAGGAGGAAACCCAATAACCAGGAATATGAAAACCCTGCACAGACAATAACATGAGCTCAGGATCAAAACAGGGACCCTTGAGCTGTGTTGTTATTCATTTGGCAGATGTAGATAGATGGTATAAGTATAGATCAATTTGTAGTAGGTGTAATTCTCATTGACAAGTCTACCAAAAATGCTAGAGACTATGAATGTCTATTCATGGGAGGGGTATGTATATGGTTATATGCTATTAAGTTAATTAATGTATATGTTTTCAGTACCTATAATGAGCATCCACAAGCTTTTTGGATGGAGTCCTCCAGATGACCCTGGGCTCTGGATCTCCCGATGCAACACAATCCAATTGCAGCTTTCCCCCATAGATGACATCTGTTTTCTGTGGAGATGAGGAAGTAATCCTGGCTCTAGCTGATGCAATAGATTTTTTCACCATCAAACTAACAGCTCTGGATGAAATCCCAACAGTATTGGTAGCTGTGCATTCATATTTCCCTGCATTTACCAGACTCAGCCCAGGAATGTACAGGGTCCCATTGTTGAAAACAAAGAGGTTAAGGCCAGTAACAAATTCTGAAGAACGAAGCTTCACACCATTCGGCATAGACCAGATTATTTTAGGGTGAGGAGCACCTCTGGCACTGCAGTTCAGGTAGACAGTGCTGCCTTCAGGGAGAGTGATGTTCTCATTCTTAAGTTGTTGGATCACTGGAGGTAAAGCAGTAACTGTAAGACGAACAGATATAGTGTCTGCACCAGCTGCATTGTTAGCAATACACTTATAAACCCCACGGTCTGTGTATGTAGCAGATTTAATCCGGAGTGTGCCATTGGCTAAAACTGAAACTCGTTGTTCTTGTGTACCAAGGGAGGGAGCCACCATATGTACTATTGCCCTATTTGGGAGCACCCACGTAGTGCGAGGATGAGGGTTTCCTTGGGATCGACAGTCTAAATCAATAGTATCTCCCAGGTTTTTGGTTATGTCTTGATAGCGTGGCTGAAACACCCTGGGGTGTTCAGCTAAGACTATCAAAGTGACCACCAATTTGTCTTGTCCATACTCGTTCTGGACACTGCAGAGGTACTGGCCTCGGTCTAAAGGAAGGACATTGCGGATTTTGAGGGTACCATTAGAGTGGACTTCAAATCGCTGGATCTTAGTGTTCTGAGTAATGCTGGCTCCTACAGAGGGATACAATAGCATTCATTATTAGATTGCATATTGGTTTTAATAATAACCTGGAATTATTAAGTGTCCAGTTATTGATTCACAATAACAAATAATACCAGATATTGACCAGTTGACAAGTTAGTGGCTATAAAAAATCTTTGTTTTATAACAGTAAGATTTAGCTGTCAGTTTAATTTAATATTCATATTTCTGATTTAGCAGTGTTAGAATGGTAAAGAAACAAAGATTATTAATGGAAACGTAACAAACCAGTATAAGGCACTGAATCTCTATAACATTTAACAGCCTTATATCATCAAATCCAAATATTTGCAGGTACTTAATAGATGTTTAGATTTTAAGGTATTTTAACATCTTAAATATAAAATCTATGTGCATTAATAATAGCTGACACAGGCTTATCCCTCGTTTTTGAAATTCTACCTCATTGTGTTCACAGCTTAAATTCATGCATTTGAAAACTGAACATATACCAAAACATTAAGGTCTTTGAACAGAAACAAATAATTCTCTGTTTTCAACATAAACCACTGAGGGCATTCCTTCCAGATGATGGGGCCAGTAAAGAAGTCAGCAACAGGGAAATTACATCATATTCAGTTTAACTGAAACGTGATAACTGTGGGATTTTAAAAAAATTATTTCTGTCATAAATCAATATCTCTCAGTGCAAAATTGTTTGGTAGGCTGTTTTAAATTAACAGGAAATAAATGCAAACACACACAAAACAAACAAAAGCCAAAATACTGTACTCCCTTTTACAGAATCAAAGTGATCTGTGTGAATTCTTTCTTTCTTTCATTCTTTCTTTCTTTCTTTTATAATCAGGTGCTTTGACATGATCAGATTCCAATACTGATTATACTATCTTTTATAGCATGTCAAAATATTAGCAGTGTTTTACAAATGAAGACATTGTTAGTAACGTTGCCATATTCTGAATTCTACTGTATATAAAGTAAAATTTATCAGATTTTGAAGTATTTAACATAGGTGTGTGTATCATTTTCTAATAAAGGATTGCATACCTGTTGACATCTTAGTCCAGGAGAGGAAGGGTCTAGGCTCTCCTACAGCCATACAGGGCAGATAGGCATCAGATTCAGCCTGTACTGTCACTGAGCTAATATTGGTGCTGGTAATCTTAGGCCGTCCTTTTCTAGCTGGGATTACTGGCTTTTGCTGAGATTGATGAACATTGTTGGTGGATGTAGGATGGTGGATAAAGGAAGAACTACCATTTGGCCTCAAAGGAAGGGTTTGTCTTGTAGGAGGAACTAGGACTTTTGGGGTAGTTGTGGGAACTTTAAGTGTGGTTTGTGGTTTTGGCTTTTTGGTACTTAATTCACTGTCAGTGAGATCTGATTTAGTATGTTCTGATAGCCTTGTTGAATGAAATACAGTTGCCCTGTTTCTATTAGGTGATCTGATACTCTGTTCTGGGTTTAAAATTCTTTCTGTGTGTCTGTCAGGAATATGATTTGGACTGTCAGGTGTACCTGACCTGCCCCAAATGGAAGGTATATTCTGGAAAGGTGTATGCGGGTGGATTACAGGGGGTCTCTGTCTCTTTGGTGTTGTTAGAGGCATTGTTGTTGCTGATGTTTTTGTCAGTGGCGTTTCAGTAGAGGCAATAATTGCTGTTGTTGTTTTCAGGGTGGTGACAGGGTTATGGTCTTCCATCAGAGGTACAGTATTTTCTTTCACTATTTCAGCCTTCCTACCTGAGGCTGTTTCCTGTTTTCCATGAGATGAAGCACTGTTTAGTTCTGTTGTAGTGGCCATACCAGATTGCTGAATATTTTGGGATGTTATGGGCCTCCCTGTTGTAACCTGAGAATTCTCAGGAGTCCACTCATAGATGTTTGCTTTTGTTGAACCGCTAGAGATTTCTGAGTCATGGCTTGCAATGATTTCATGCTGGGTTCTCAAAGCAGATGAGGAAAAAGGTTTATGTGAGAGCTCCTTCACAGGCTCCTTGGATGAAGACACAACTTTATTTTCTGGTTTGTCTACATCTGCAGTTGGTATTTCTTTTGATTGTGTTTGAGGACTCTCTGGGGATGTGTCAGTCTTTATCCCTGAGCTGGGATGTCCTGTTGTGCTTTCACTTTGTGACTCTTCAAAATGCATTCCCACCAGGGGATGGAGGCTTACAATTGTCTCATGGTCAGTAGATGGAGTGGTCTGAATTAGAGGAGATAGAGTAGATGCCATTTCTCTGTGTATAGTTGATTGACCTAAGGATGGCGATGAAGAAGCTGACAACACTGTAGTAACTAGGGATATATTATGTGGTTTGGCATATATCAATGGTGTATGCCCTCCTTCTGACACTTTCTCATTGAAAGGAGTATCAAGGGATATGGTATTCCTGATTTCCACTAAAGGATCTGTCCGCTTTTCTTGATTTGTTTCAGTAAGTGATGCTGCTTGGTTGTCAGTAAATGGAACAGTGGTATCCACTTTGGCTCCAATGCTCAAAGCCCCTGTAGATGTTGCTATTTTTGAGTCAGATGTGGCAGTCAGATTGGTGACGTCAGAAACTGTGGTTAAAGTAGTCGCCTTTGGCGTGATATTCATGATGTATGCAGATTTGGGCAATTTTGGTTTTGTTCTATTTCTATTAAGCTTTCTTCGCCTGCCATTATTCTTACGTCTTAAACTGGATGAGGCCCTAGGATGTGAGGGAGACTTAAGATTAATTGAGGTAGGATGTTTTCCTCTGTCATGTTCTAAACTGGACTGAGATTTAGGTGCCATAGTGGTAAGCAGAGGAATTTGTGATCTGTCATATTTCTCTAGTGATGCAGTTTTTGCAATGTCAGTAAATAAATGAGTAGCATAATAATTTGTTTTGTTTTGTTCTTCAAAAACTATAGATGTGCTTGATATTGGAGTGGGATCAGACTTTCCTTGATAAACCTCAATCTTATGACCTTTTAAAATGCTATCTTTATTGTCACCAGCATTGTCATTGTCTTCAACTCTAGCCCTGGAAATTGCTTCAGTTTCTTTGGTACCCAATGTGTGGCTTTGGTTTTGAAGAAAAAGAGTTCCATATGGAGTTGAGCTCATGACAGTACTCACTTCATCCCACTTGGCAGTTTGTGCATCTATCGCTGAATGAATAGTAGGCTGTGGACTGATTGTGGTATATGCAGCATCAGTCATGTCTGAATCTTGGTTGACTTCTGGAACAACTATTTGGTATGTTATGTGTATCTGATTTTTAGTATCCAGTGGTTTTATATCTAGGCTGACTTCAGTGGTTTGCACCAATGTCTCTGATGCTGTGACTGTGTTGGATGCTTCTTGTGG
Source organism: Notoglanidium maculatum (assembly GCA_030068355.1). Lineage (NCBI taxonomy): Eukaryota > Metazoa > Chordata > Actinopteri > Siluriformes > Auchenoglanididae > Notoglanidium > Notoglanidium maculatum. The sequence continues at coordinate 3,476,103 of JAQQZX010000010.1, forward strand.
TGTTTCTCTGGTTGTACTACTATCTTGTATCAATCCATCTGTTTTCTTAAGAGATCCTGATTGCTTTGTGATAGCAGTGTCAAACTGATGTATTCTATTTGTGCTGGTCAGAACAGAACTCACAGTTGTAGATGTTTTTGCATTGTCACTGCCACTGCGGACTTTTGCCAGAATGTTAGCCCAATGCTCTGGATCTATCTGGCCATTTGACACATTGATTCTTCTCCTTGTTTCTGTTGGGTTACTCCTGTCAGCTCCCGTAGAGATTATTCGTCTTCTCGGCGGCGGAGGACGTCTCCACACTTTTCTGGTTGGATGCCCACCCCGTACAGGAGCATTTGGCATCCTCCTTTTATAAGCGGTATCTACTCGTTCAAAAGCTTTTGCTTCAGGCCCTTCATTTTCATTGTCCCCAGATGCCTCAACATCATTGTTTATTGGAGCTTTTATTTTGGTTGAGACTCCTTCTGCAGGCTGAGGTCTACTGGAATATTTCCTTATAAGATGTCCTCCAGTGGGCCTTGTCAAAGTTACTTTTGTGACTAATGAGTCCACACCATGTTGAGTTTCTGCCACACATTTATAATAACCATTGTCTGAGAGCTGGCTATTGTGAATGGTTAAAGTTCCATTTGAGGCCACAAACATCCTGGATAAATTTGACCATGTGTTTATAATAGTGTTGTCTGGCAGGATCCAATTGATTTCTGGATCAGGAGAACCCAGGGATACACAGGGAAGAGAAACAGGCCCACCAGCAACTCCTGCGATAGATTCAGCCACACCCTCAATTCCAGGAGCTGGAGTAGAAGAGTCCTCCACTGTCAGACGAAAGGGCAGAACACTTATATCACCCATCACTAATGCTATACAATAATAAACACCTAAGTCCGAGTGATCCACAGCTGTTATAGCCAACAAACCAGATGGAGACACTGTGATCCTGTTATCACTGCTTTGATATGGGGCCTCAACTTTAGACCCATCGGGCAGCATCCACTGTATTAATGGGCTCCCTGAGCTTTGCACATTGCAGTACATGTGAATTGGGTTGCCCACTCCAACAACCTGAGATATTTTGGTGCTGTTTCTGGACTCTATCAGAACCCACTGTCTCCTCTGCTGCCTCTCTTCCTCTGCCTCTACCAGCTCTGTTAGATGGGTGCTGAGAATGAGTCTGACTCTTTTACTTGTGGACTGAGGTCTATTTAACTGTACGTTCACTGCTGACTGCATTATCCATGCAGGTTCTGCCACCATATTGGCTTTCACGCCAGTGAAGTAAACAGCATCCATTTCTGCATCCTGTTGATACCTGTAGCTAATATGAGGGTCTTTGCTTAACATAATCTCCCTTTTCAGGTGAGCAGGTACATCACTATAGTATGCAACAAGTCTCCAAATCTTTTCGTAAGTGCCCCTGTCAATTGGGCATTCCAGATCTAATGTCAAGGTGACATTTGTGTTGATCTGAAATGAATTAGCATGGTTCCAGTTAATTTTGGTTGACTTGGTCGGTTGATTGACCTGACAATTCAGATCTACTTGGTTTCCATGTTCATCTGACAAGCCGAGTGAAATATTCCCAAGAGGTTGACTGAAGTCATCTAACGTCATGAGTTCACTCTCTGTGTCCAGGGGTGAGGTCCTGTGAGGGGCACTAATGACAGGACTAGTGCATTTTGGGTTGTCTAGCTCCTGAAGATCTTTTTTCTTTAGTTGGCTAGGAGAGAAACACACAGGGCACAATTGTCCTCCAGGGAAAGCTCTATCTTTCTTGCATTTGAGTACATCTGATGAGAAAAAGGTTCATGGATTAATAAGAAATATGGCAATGCATAGTAGTCTGTGCTAAAGGCACTACGTGCCCGATTCTTCCATTCGTGTAAGTCAAAAAAAGTATGCAGCTCTGCAATTTTCAGCCTATGTGTATTCTCCCCTTGACTGAAGTTCGTGATTTACATGCCCTGAAGGCAGTTATGCACTTTGTGTGGAAGAAGGCCAAGATCAGGGCATTTCTTATGTAAATATCATCTACGCACATCCTGGCAGCAGTAGGCAGCAGGCCTACTTTTAACATTGTTATACATGTAAAAATTAAGGCAAACAATTCCTAAATTTGTGTCATTTGTTTTAAACTACAACAATATTTCTTGTAACCATATATTACATTGATAAACAGGAAAAAAAATCAATTTACATCACTTCATTGTCCAAAAGCCTGGTAAATAATTAGTTCCATCATAATAAAACAGAAATACCAATTAAGATTAGTACACTAGCTAAGTTAAGACCTATAGAACCAACCTTCTGGTATGTCTTGACAATCCTAAACCAAAACACATGCTCTGCATTTGCTTGTGTTCCTGAAGTTGGAGACAAGCCGAAAAGTGTAAAGAAGACGGATACGAGTATTCCCACCTCATCTGGATATACTGGGGCTCACTGACATGCAGTGCATCCAGAATACTGGACAAACAGTTTTCCAACATCACCTGCACTTCTTAGTGACAGAGCATTGTCACCACATTTTATCTTTTCGTGTAATGAGCGGGGCTCCGTACTTACTGGTCCTCATCATATTGCATTTTTACAAATGAATCTCCACATGTCAAACATATCTTTATATACCTAGGCCTAGCACGTGTGCCATTTCATATACCTACATAGAAATGACTGCCTTTAGCAGTTTGCCTTTTGCTCCCCTTTTTCCAAAATCAGTCTTGGTTATGCTTTGAATGGATTCCTGTAACATTCAGAAAAATCCAAGTTCCATGTTTTAACGACAGTCAAAACACCCGATGGTGTGACTCAGTCTACTTCTATTTTAAGTATTGTACACCTTCGTAAAGGTCGCCTTAATTTTGAACCTACACACGGTGGGCTTAGTTGGAGAGCATAGGGGAGAATACATGTGATGAAAATGTGCGTAACTGAATGGGCATAGAATCTGATTTATGTGAGAATGGGAGAATCAGGTCCTAATAGAATTAACCGACAGTGTTAAATATTTGGAGTCAAATAAAAAAAAAAAAAAATCAAACATCAGGCAACATCAGCAACATGTAACTCTCAGCATTTTCCACACTTCTTAAGTGATCATTAAAGGCTATAAGCATTGATATGATATTACTTATACAGTATATTACAGTTGCACACTATTTTCCTGCTGTAACTATTATATACACAGCTACCTCTTCCATTAATTCCTTCTTTAATAACCACTTTATCATGGTCAGGGTTGCTATGGATCCAGAGCCAATCCTGGGAACACTGGCCATCAGAGACCTCCATGCACATCCACATTCACACACTCATTTAAATATAGGGGCAGTTTTACATTGCCAGTCTACCTATTGCCATGTTTTTGTAAGGTATGAGAAAACCCACATGGACATGACGAGAACATGCAAAGCTTACACATAGACAGTAACCTGAGCTCATGCTCAAACTCTGGTGCTGCGAGCAATAGAACTTATATAAAACATGATGCTGACCTGGTGCATTTGAGTTCCACTCTTTAAACCATTTCATCCTACAGTCACAGGTCCAGGGGTTCTCATGCAAGAACAAGTTTTCAAGTTGAGGCATAGTAGCTAACAACTTTTGTGACAGTGTTGTAAGCCCGTTCTCAGATAGGTACAGGTGCTTGAGAGTGGACATGGGGAAGTAGCCAAGTACAGAGAAAGTTGCAAAGGTGGCTGGGTGGAGCTGCTGCAGACGGTTGCCTTCCAACTGAAGCAGACGGAGAGAGGTGAGGCCCTGGAATGCATCCGGGTGTATGAACTCCAGATGGTTATGGTCCAGGTGCAGCCTGGCTAAATTCCAGAGACCTTGAAATGTACGTCTGCTAATGATCTTCAGCTTGTTGTAGCTCATCTTCATCATCTGAGACGGTATAGACCAAGAAAAATGCAACATTTTGGTATCTATGATTTCTTCCTGATAAAATAAGGATAAGAAAATGAGCCAGTGAACTGTATTTGTTATATGACACTCACCTGAAGGGATATTAGGTCAGGAAATGCTCCATCAGGAATGTTATGAATATTATTCCCATGCATCATGAGGAGTTCTAGCTTTCGCATACCAGCGAAAGAGCTGCCTGTTATTCGGTTTATTGTGTTAAACCTGAAACAGGAACAATTACAGTACACAATAATTCTTCTGGCATAAGACCTAGTCCATAAATACTCTGTCTAGAAATGAATAAAGATGAAATATTTAGGCAGGTTTTTAAGTCATGACTTGGAATGCTGTGTTGTGTCTTGAGCCTTTGTCTAAATCATTTGGGGAGGCAGGTGTGTGCTCATCCAGTTCATTCTGATGAGCAATGAGGAAGAATACAATAGTGGCTTTGTTTGGTATGGTGGCTGAGAGACAGTACTGAAGAGAATCCACAGCACAATTTTGACAATACAAAGTCCAACAACACAGTAAAATGTAAAGAAACAGCATCTCTGTGCAATCAGTGAAAGTAACACCAAAGCTAGCTAGTAGCTCCAAAATACTTTGTCAATTTTGTGAAGTCATTCTAGGGCAGAAACCTATTTTGTAAATCTTATGGTGCAAATATAAAATTTTTGGTAGCTACAAGTAAGGAATATGTTGCAAATGGACAATCAGTGCATGATTAACAAAGGCCAGCCTTAAATTGTTTAACAGGCCATTAAGCATGCTAGGAAAATGCCTAACTAGCAATGACTTTACTGTTAGTTAGTTAGTTGGTTAGATCCACATTATTAACTCTTTTTGCATCTTACTAAACCCTACATTCCATGCACAGGTTTATTTAACATCGTGCTTTTCCGCTCACCCTTTCCCATGATTGGACAAAAATTGGTAGCGAAGTGAGACCAGCCACTTCTGTTTTCTGTTATCATTTCTATACTAATAGCGTACTCACACCGACTTCTATGCAGACTTCTCATAATATAAGTCTAATAATAAACTGATAAAACATGTTATTTAATAATAATGAAATCAAAATCATTGAAATTGTAACGTTTTCTGTAAGGAGGTAACATTTACGGAAGGAGTCTCCAGTGTCGGCACTTCGTAACGGTCAGGAGGTTTTCAGAAAGGGTAAAGACTTTCCAGTTTCTCAGTAACATAACAAGCTGTGTTTATTTTGAGAAAGAGAGACAGAAAAAAACAGAAGCCGTAAATGATAACAGGAACCACCTTGATTTGCAGACATCCCCTAGCATTAAATATAACTATAACTGGATAAAAAGGATGATGTACCAGTAAGTGTAAAATGTTTCTGAAAGTATGTAGCTGGATTAGATAGCTTAGCTCAGCTGTGCATGAGAAGACATGCCACACACGTATGCAAATAAAAGATCACTTTATGGCGTTGTTGAATTCTCGCTTACATGTTGATGGATTTGGGTTTATTGTGTGAGATATTTGCAGTGCTCTGATCTCTTGGACACCTTACGAATACCTTTGTCGTCAGTGTGCAAGTGCAATGGCATTCGGTGTGGAGTTCCGCATAGACCTACATACAATCATGACAATAAGCAATAGTGTGCAAATGTATGTGTGTATGTATAAGGGCAGCAGTGCAAATGAATTATTTATTTTTAGCTACACTGTCTTCCAGCAAAGATACGGAATGTGGTGTCAGTTTGCCTAAAGGTGTCTAAAATCTTGCTAGCTAACTGTGGTTTCCTTTATCATGCTTTGAGAAAGAAGTTGTGTAGCTACCTGCCATATTGAAATGGACAGAGGTCTAATCAATTCAGGTTGGAATCAGATACTGTCTGTCAAAATGCCCGTGGTGCTCCTTAACCACAGCCAAAGAGAAATCTGTAAATGCAGATTTCTCCCTTTTCACGTTTGCTGGACCACGCTTACCCTAGGTTCATGCGCTCCACCTGTCGGGACACGCCAGCGGGCACCGTGAGCAGAGAGCGAAACGTGCAGTGAACCTCTCCGGGTTGCGGGCACGCGCACGGCCGCGGACAGCCTCGCGCGCTTCTCGCCAGCGCCGCCAGCGTAAACAGAGTCAGCACGCGCGCGACACAGCTGTCCATCTTCAGCTTCATAGCTGCAGCTAGACTTTTACAAAACCGCTGTGGAGCACACAAAGCAAAATAAACAAATAAATAAAATAAAGACAACGAAATGCACTGTGGGAAATAAAGGTGCTGTCTTTTATTTCTTGAAGTGCAATATATGCATTACAAAAAAGCCTTTTGCAGGCATCTGACTCAAATTGGGTGCAGTTGCAACATCAAATATTCATGAAATGAATAAAAACAGGACTGAAAGACCTACCTTAAATGCCCCGTGTTATCAAAGTCGTTTTTCTACTAAATTTCAACATGACTTTCATTCATTCTTCTCCTGAAAAGTTGCTTTTCTAGTGACACCGTGCAACGTGGACGAAGAAAACAAAAAATCCAAAACGTTTTCATTCATGGAGAATTTTCTCAAAATATCCCACAATTTCTCTGCATCCAAGGTCACTCCGTGCAACAGCCAATAAGGACAAAATTATATATATATATATATATATATTTAAAAAAAAGGTATAAATAAAAATAAATACGTTCCTTTCAGCTTGGCAGTTCCACACAGCCTGTGTTTCCCCGCAGCTGTGTTTAGTTTAGAGAACTTTTGAGAGGGGTTTTTTTCTGGCAGATGAGTGCGCTTTAGGGATGAGGAGGAGTGGCTGAGCGCGCGCTCTTCACGCTCCTTCCTTCCCAAACACTTCCACTGAGGGCTGGACAACTGAGTGACTTTCCTCAAACACTGATCCAGGGAGGAAAAGATGCTTCGGTGCATTAAGAAACAATTCAGGAAATTGACTCACATTTTCCACTTAAGCTCTGGGTAGTCAATCAGCCAAGATGTGTTTGGTGTCAAAATTCTTCTTTAGTTTTGCACTGGAGCTAGGTCATGGAAAGTTATGATCAGCAGTCATCTTTGGGGTGCTGGGAGCTCACTGGAAGAGGTTCTGTGCTAGGAATTACAATTTCAGGGCTTATAGAGAGCCAATATGGGGTAAAAGCATCTCCCAAATGTATAAATGTAAAGCATGTGAGACTCTCATTCAGAAATCATCATACACCTGCTTCAAACTGAACCAAGTGTTCATAAATATTAATCTGCATTTTACTATATGCACATACTACTACTACTACTACTAATAATAATTTAATACATTAAATATGATAATTAATTACACAAATTATATATATATAACAATAATAATAATAATAATAATAATAATTATTATTATTATAATCTTCATTTTTGTAAATTGTTTGATTCCAAAGTAATCTTCTATATAAAATTGTATAAAAGATACAGTCCACATTGCTTACAAGAGAGCAAGATACCATTAATCTAGTGAATTAATATTCTCAATTATATTTCCATTTTTATTATTAAATTTGAAAGTTTTGAAAATGCTTTCTAAACTCTTAATCTCTTGTTATTTCCATGACAAGCTGAAGTGGCTTCCTATTAAACGGCTAATGTCTTCTTAAGTAAAGTTCATGCAGGGTTCAAAGCCTTGTCATTTACTTTGCAGCTCTCAATCTCCCTCACACACACACACACACATACACACACACACACACACACACACACACACACATACACACACACACAGTGTGTCCCCTATCCTATGAAGTTTGTGGTCTTTATGAGTCACTGCTGAAACATTTAGTCTTTCAAAGTGAACAAACATGCCAGGTCAAAGGTCGTGGCCTTCTGCGCTTTGTTCTTGACCATATCTAACGTCATGTGTCACTTTAAAGCAAATAACACTTCTGCATGAAAACACCAAGGTCCTGTCATGGTTAATGTCTAATATTTCTATGAGGTTCTGAACACACAATGCAGTCAATTATGCAATAAATGTAGAGAGAAGATTGTAACAAAAAAAAAATCTTATTAACTTTTTATCCTGAAATATTTGTGGATATAAAACATGACAGAATATTGAAAGTACAGCTCAGACACACACACACACACATCTGCTGATTTGTAGAAAGCAAGTTATCATGACCAACAATAATCACTATACAGGATGGTTATGTTAAATGGTCTTTAAACATACTGCCAGGATGCATTAGGGGTCAATGGCACACATGGAGAATTCTTCTGTGGATTCTACTATCACACAGGAGTTCAGTATAGGTGGAGAAAGAGCAGGCTTACTGTGTCTGAGCAAAGAACCATGACGCTGAAAAATAAACGCAACAGAAACGGGTCTGGCGTCTCAGACATATGGAGGTCGGCTGTGTCTCAAGACTTCTGAGCAGAACTGAAGGTGAGACACACTTTACTGACCCTCAACTGAGACGTCTGTGCGGAGTCAGTGCCGCATACAAACATTTACGATGTGTTTACTGCAAGAAAACTAAAAAGAAAAAATGCTGGATGCTTGACAGGTTGCTTGTAACCCATCTACTGAACATCAGCAGGCTTTTAAGGAGACATTTCAAGCACAAAAAGTGCACTGGGATTTCTCCAGAAGCAAATTTGGCTCAGTTAATAACTAAAAAAGTATTTCCAGCAACACGTGTGGTCTGGAAAAACACTTCAGATGTCACTTTGGCTGAATTCTTCCAAATAACTACATATCATATTTTAGCCCAAACAAGAAGAGGTGCTAAAATATATAAAATATGTCACCAAACATGTATGCAATATATTCATCTATCTTCAGTTAGTGCTTTATCCGGGTCAGGGTTGTGATGGAACCATGACAACACACCCAGGATGGGACACCAGTTCATTACAAGGCACCATTCACCTACACATCCACATTAACATAGGAGCAAATTTAAGGTCACCGGTCCTCCTACAGGCAGGTCTTTTGGGGGTGGGAGGGAAATTGGAGAATCTGGAAGAAATGTCATGGGAAGAACATGCAAAACTAAACACATACATTAACCTGAGGTCAGGATCAAACCCTGGAGCTGTGAGGCAGCAACACTACCCTTTACACCATCGTGCTGCCTGTATGTAATATATTGTAAAATATTTCACCATTTTTAAAATCTTTGCTAGACAATCTTCTGGCAAGGGTAAGGAATGTGTTGGCAAAAGCAGTCAGTCTACCTAAAGGTGTCTAGACCTTGTTAGCCAAGTGTGGTTTCCTTTATCGTGTTTCCATAAAACTGTTTGTAGCTACCTGCCTTAGTGAAATGGCCATAAGTCATAATTCAGTTTGTAATCAGAATTTCATTTGTTAAAATGTCTGTGATGCTCCAGTCAAGAAAGCCTGTAGTTTTCATAACCATATATAGTAGGCAATTTCGAGATCTCTCTATGTAAAGGGCTGCCACGTACTGTATATCTGCTAAAGGTGTAATTTGTACTTGGGCTTAAGCTCCCAGCTTTAGCTATGAAACACTTGAGGATTTAGTGTCTCTGATCTACATTTGATTATAGACCACACAGGCATGTTGTATATCCAGATTACTCGTTTACTGGTGCTTTGTTTTGAAGGAAAAAAAAAGCACCAAAAAACCTTTGTTAGAATTAAAATCAAAGCTCACACCTGTCTTCATGATGCTGCAGTAGTGGTGTGTATTCCACCTGGTTAGCACATGCTAGCGTTATCGATCCAGACTCGCATGTCATCTTGTAACAGGGTCGTGGCTTTGTACATGCTTGACCTCTGAGAAAATAGCATTCAGGTGTAGGGTTAGGGTTCTGTTGTCGATCAGATAATATGGTGTGCAAAGCAGCATTTCATGCTTCAAACTGTGAACAAGAAGAAATCCGTTCACACAAATGAGCCAACTTGTTTAAAAATTGAGGTTGAGGTTAGGAAAAGAAGTGAGGTTATAGGTTTCTGCCTTTCATACGTCTTGAATGAATGTGAATTTGTATGAGATGAGCTTGAAGATGACAGATGTCTTCAGGATACTTTTAAAGGAAAGTATTATAATAATAAACCTATCACACCTGACACAGGAAATAAATACTGTACCTATTTTCCTTTACAGGAAAACGTTTTTCTGTATCTTACCAACCCAGTCATCTGGTCTTCTCCTTATGATCTGCAGCACATTCATCATTACTCCGCCTATGAATCAAATTAAGTGAGAATCTCTGGTTTATGCTGGTCCCGGCCAATCGGTGAGCCCGGTGCTTATAAATAAAGTCACATAATTGATCTCAGAAATAGATCTAACACGCAATGCAGAGTTTCCATCGATCTACACATATGACAGTTACGATCCATCCCGTTTGAGCTTCCCTCCCACCGTTCAGTGGGTTTTCCCTGAAAACGACCATCTGTGGCTCTGTACTGACCTGAATCTCTATGCAGCTTAGCAACAATAAACAGCACTTCACTTTTTTTTACCCTGTGACCTCATATTTCAGTTTATTTACCATGGTGGTTTACTCTGTTCTGCTTAGATGTTTGAGGGAAGACAGCTTAGCATCCAAAATGCATAATGTATAAAGTAGCAGAGGTTTTTTGGTTAGTTAAAGAAGTCAAGAAGGGATCAGTGTTGCCAAATTGGTGTCTTTGCTGATAGATTGGGCAACTTTCTTGACTGCTTTAGTGACTCTATTTAAAAAAAGTGCCTAACAACAAATCTAGTGAGTTTGGTTGCAGACATTAGCGACTGTTTGGTGTCCAATATGGCTCTCCAATTCACAACACAGCTACTGGTTATACTGCATATACAATTTTAATAAGCAATAATAATATTATGTAAATGTTGACCAACTGCTGTGGTAAAAAGGGGATAATGGGGGACATGCTGTTATAAGAAAATAACCACCACCCCAGAAAATAATACCTCAAGGTTGATTATTTTCTAATTACAAAATGCCGCAGTTTCAGTCCTTGCTTCACTTTTTAAAGTGGCTTGAATGCATACTAGAGATATTTGGGATTACAGCACAACATTTCTTTTTGTAGCTGTATGATAAGGGCATCTTAGCTACATAAAGAGGTTCATCTTGTGTAAATCATCTTTTGTGGGAAGATAAACCAAAGAATAAATGGAACCATCTTTTTTCCCCTTTTTTTCTTTTCATTTCTTCTTTTAATCTGAACTCTACTCTTTAAGTGAATACCTTGGTTTTCAACACATTGATCTCTCTGGAACATTAGTCTGGCATGCTGTTTATGCTAGAAGTATGCAATTTCAGATGCAGCACATGTTTTTGAATGTCCAACCCCTAATTCATCACATGTGGCTTTAATATTCAGATGGTCCTGAGGACTTTCTTTTGCTGGATCAGGTGTCTCAGATTAGGGTTTGAGCTAAATGTTGCCGTACACTAGCAGGAGCTATAGATCATGAGGAAGACTTTTCATACATCATGATTTGGCATGCAGATACATTAAAAAGCTTGTATTAGGGTAACCAGGATTCCCTAGCTTGGAAACCAAACAACAATGGCATGAAGGTAACAAATCATATGACTTCCATAGCTGGTGAAGTTTATGTTATAATGTTTTTTTTTTTTAAAGAAATGGTTGTCCTAACTTAGCTGTAGCTCTTTGAGCTAACTCTAATCAGACCAGTCCTGCTTCCTTTACACTGAACAGAAGTCCTATCCTTTCGTGCCTTCTCATCATATTCTGTTAGAGCTAACAGATTTGTAGGTCACTCTCCAGTCTTAAGTCTCCCATACTCTTTGTCTTGCTTTCCTGGCCCAGAGCCACACTCCCTCCTCTTGGACACAGCCTTACAATAAACAGCCTCCCAGCCTGCTGTGTGCAGCTGGACCTGGTGATCGAGGAGAGGTGTCTGCGACGGAAAACATGGCATGTTGCTCCACATAAGCCTACCTGAGGCAGGGAACTATTACCACCACAGCGAGGGGCCAATGCCAATTTATTGCAACCTGCTTACGGTAAAGGGCGTCAGCAAATGAATTCTGAGAAACGTATCATGGGTGAGGTGCTGCTCTAGGCATTGACTGATTTTTTCCAAACATAAAATAAGCCTAGACTTTGGCTTTGGGGTATTTTCAAACAGGTAGTTACTTTTGACAAAGAAAATGCATCCATTGGGTTTGAGGATTGGAGGATTTGTAAAGTGTTTATTGGAGAATAAGCCTGTATTCCTCCAGTCTAAAATGGACAATTTATGTAAATAAACTACTTCAGCAAATGAAATCAACATTTGATGCTGAGAACTTCATTTGGCTTGTAACTACTCAAGACATTCCCAAGTGGTTACATCAACCATATCCGGTAGTTTATAGCTGAGGGATTTATGCTAAGCTGTTATAACATTGTGATATTGATTCATGTGTTACAGAAGCCTAAAATAAGACACCAAGCTTCCTTTTGAATGCACAACTAAGCTCCAGAAAGACCTACAGGTTATCTCCAGTCCAGCCAGGAGGAGGTGGCTGCCTTTATGGACTTGGGCGTTTTCACACTTGGTCTGAATATTTGAGTTCCCACTCAGGACCCATTCTGGGCTCATTTGGGGGCAGGGCTTATAAATTCAGATTTGCTTTCATTTTTGTGCCTGCAGATGTGCAAAATGGTAAGCTGCTTTTTATTATTTTTCCTTTGGTACCAACACTACAACTTTTTGGATTTTTGGCATGTCATCATGCAGAAATACTGCAAATGAGGTGCTGTTCTTGTAAAAGCAGATTTTTTTTTACCATGCAGGCCTGCATATTTCACAATACTCTCAGTTCAAGCACTCATGCAATGAAGTTCGTTATCCAATCCTATGAAAGCCTGTTTTTTTTTTTTAAATCACTGAGGCATTTGGTAACCCATACTGATCCTTTCCCCACCATGAAACTTGAAACAGGAAATAACTTGACAAGTTGACCAAATCGTCATACTTGAGAGAGGATAGTTTCCACACCGGATGTGATTGTATCTGAGTTCTGAAGTGAGTACAAGACTAGTTTCAAGAGGACCAGGAATTGATTCTCTAGATCACGGTCATACTTTAAAACAGCATTCACTCTTCAGCAAACATACAGAAATCTCTGGACCATCTGGGAAAAAAGCTATTGTGAAAACTACCTTATTTGTCATCACCACTCAAGCTCAATAACCTGCCTATTCATATTCCTTGTTGTTATACTACATACAGGGTTCTTATTTTCATTCTCATCTGCTAATGCATTTACAGTGTTGAACCCTGAAGGGATACATTTCAGCACACTTTGGTCATACCGATCTAGACTGGTCTAGACACTGTTAAGAGGCCTTGCCACTGGAATTGCTTACTCATCACTGTTTTATTTCAAGGCTTTGTGTTGATAGTGCTAGGTCACAGTATTACTGGAGGCCAAATTCTCTGATCTGAGGTTACATTAAGTCATAATTGCTGGCCAAGGGGAACACTTGTAGGTTGTGCTATCTGTAGCCCCACTTTCTGTCCCTTATTTTCTGAAGAATATGACTGTCAGAGTTGTTGAAGAGACGTGGTTTGTCTGTGAAGGCTGTCACAGAATGATCTTTGCAGTTGAGAGTTGCGTCACTCTGTCTCTGGAGTCGTTTGTCTCTATTAACGAATCAAGGCCTAGAGAAAAGGGGCATGGAAACAGACTTAAAACCTGGGAGAACTGATTAAAACAGTCTGACGAGGACCATCTGTGGAATGGCATTTTAATGAATACCTTTCATTTGGGGTTGTCGCATTCGAAAGGCAAGTAGCTGCGGAAACCTCATTAATAACATCCCAGCTGAAAACCTGAGAGCTAGGAAGAAAAACAAAATCTGATATCATCTTTCTTAAGCAAACATCACGCAAGGTAAGAAGGCTTTGTTTTGAGCAAGAGGCTGTTTCTCCTTCAAGGGGAACAGAATGGAATCATTACCTAGCAATGAACAGGGACTTTTTGAGATGACACGTGATGAGCTTGGGGATAAAAAAAAAAACCTTATAAGGAGCTTAAAGAAAGACTGGACCATGACTCCAAGGAGAGATAGTAGTCAGTACAATGTTCTCATAAATTCTGAATGTCTTCTGTTGGCTCCTGAATGAGACCAGAAGCAAATGTCGTAAAGATAATAATTTTTACTGTAAGTAGAAAATGATGTAATTACTACCTGTTACCAGCTGTAATGGTAAAGCCACAAACTGCTCACACACAATTAACCAAGCAGTTGCTCGCCACATCCAGTAAAAAAAACCCCACCAAATTACAAACACCAGATCCACATACTAATACACCCCTGCATGTCCAAGAAACCTTTGAGGTTTGTGCTAAAGAGCATATGGGTTCTCCAACATCTTTATCTAATATAAGTTGTGGATTTGTCTAGACAGTATCTGGGCAGTATCTCCATAGCTTTCTTTAATGAAATGATGCAGATCTAAACGTTCAGCTGTGAGACCAGAAAAATCTCCACCCCAAATAATTTCTTCTGCTATTTTATAGCTGTGTGCAAATGGATGTGAAATCTAGGCCAGTCATCTTTTTTTTCATTTCTGTTGAACTAAGAAGGAGCAGTACTTACTTTGAGGGCCAATTCCCAAAAAAAAAAAAAAAAAAAGTCTAGCTCTCAATGCATGGTCCTTTTATACAAACTTGCATTCACTGTTGAAAAAGGTTCCTTGTAAAGACAGATACTACCACACAGCAAAATATGCATTTGGAAAATAGATGACAGCCGAGACAGATGGAATATTATTTGTGTGCTTCAGGGGATTTTAATGGATGAACCTCGGCACATGGATCTCTTTCAGGGGTCGGACTTGAGGGTCCAGCATATGGAAAGAAGATTGCAGGACCACCTCCAGAGTGGGAGAGGCAGAAAGATGACATTAGACAACCTCTACTGAGCTGAAGAAGGAGTCTGATAACTATTTTCTTGCCTTATATATTATTATAAAATTGTGGTACATTTCACAGCATTAGAATTCTACCACATCTTTTACTAAGGATTTGGTAATTAAAAAGAAAAGGACCGGTCCTGTAAAGGGCACTGTGTGTTTTTAATCATTGCATAGAAGTGAACATTAGCTGGACTTCAGTAGCACTACGTCATTAGGACAAATTTGGCTTCTGGATGGAATGCTGAGCCAGCCCAAAAGCCTTAATGTGCCAAATGCTGATAAAAAAAAAAAGGAGAAAGGAAAAGGTAGTAACACTGAAATGATCATAGATATAATGGCAGTTTATTGGAGCTACTTTATTGTACTGGGTAGAAATTAGTGATTTCCCGTCTCAAACATTTAGTTTATAATGCCCATTTGGACAAAGACTCAAAGCTTGTGAATGATGACAGAAGTGGAGCCTAGTGAGAAAGAAAGTTAAAAATAAGTATCCAAAAGTTTTCAATTATGTGAATATTCTGAATAGGAGAATGAAGATGACATCCAAAAGAACACCACTGACTCCTTCCCAAACCACAAACGACTCAGTTAGAACCCAATTACTTGCAGGTTTCCTCAGGAACTTCCCAGTAAGCACTAGCAACTCATGGATTAATAGAAAATCTGATCACATTGATAGGTCCTGAAATTCACTAGATATAAACCAAGCACATAAATATAATCAATATAATGAAATATTATAGGATACCACCACATCTTTTGTACAACACATTTTGATTCACCCTCTGGGTCCATTAAAAAACGCAATGTTGTTTACTCAGTGTTCTTAGTCCCGCACAAATCTCTAGCTGAGACCAATTATGATCTGTAGTGACGTATCTGAGGTTGAGGAATTCTATTGATATTTCTATCTTTGGATGTTTTCTAGTGTTTTAACAGACAGTGTGGTAAGGTTCATATTAAAAGCAAAAAAAAAGAAACACAAAAAAAAACCCTCCACCATATTTCCAGAGACCACACTCACCTCAGGTTTACATGTGACTATAGATATTGATATAGCTATAGATAAGTATTAAAGTCGTCATCTATTTTTTGGTGGGTTCTGTCTCAGTCTATTGGTATTACCACACTCTTACTCGTAGTGCCACCTTTCTTGCTTTTATGTTATATTGAAGTGTTTTAGGTGCATGAAAATAGGATATCTCTTGAGTAGGATTTTATTGCAAACATTCCTCAGTAAGGAAACCATATGTTAGGAAAAATTAAGGTAACATTTAATAGTAGATTATAAACATGTTCTCCCATGTTTTGCTGTTGTTTGAGGCCCCAGGCTATGAAAGAAGTCACACACATAGTTCATGTCAGAAAACCTTCTTGACAGTAATAGCTTGGTGATGACAGAATGCTCATTGTAGAACATCCACCAACATAATAGCTCTTCCCAGGTACAAATTCGAAAAGATGACCATTAATATTTGCTTTCATGCTTTCAACCCGCATAAAGCAACTGAATTTTTTCAAACTACTATTAACGCAGCATTATAAACTGCTTACAGGAGAGTGCTAACACCGGTGATGCATTAGCGTTGCACAGATTGATAGCAAGTATGCATTCTGGCAATGGACAGCTTTGAAATTATGAGGATTCTTGAGGTTTCCCAATGATAAAGTAAAAGCTTAGGCAATGGCACCACTCAAAACCTGATAAACAGCTATCATCCACTTGCTGACAAGGCCACCACATTCCGTGACGAGATAAGATGCCAGGAAGGCCAGATCTCTGCTTGAACCAGATCAGCATTTGTACTATTAAATCTTGCTGCTGCTTCTCAGTTATCGGTCTGTGTTTTACGTTTCCTCAGCTGGCGCGGAGGAAATATCTTCCTGAATACACTTCACCACTGCCAGCAGTGACTCATCACCTCTGTTCTACCAAGTGTGTCAGCGTGTCGAGACCTGAGTGTGTTTTACAGGCGTCGTCGATGGAGTGACAGGAAAATTGGACCTACAGCTAGAGCTATTATTTCATCTAGTAAATCAAACTGCACTCCAGCATAGTTGTGTATTGGAATGATTCTATTTATCCACCATGGCAATGTGACAAAATACTGGCTCCAGTAAACATTAAGCTATGAAGTATATCCAAATATGTCCATCAATCAATAATAAAATACTTTTCCGATTTAGATATTGCAAATCAGTAAATCCTTCAATATGAAAAATACATTTTTACAGAGAAAGTAAAATCTGTGGCTTCATTAACAAAGCAGAGAAGCTGTAATCATAAGTATGTCTTTTTACCAGCTTTATCCTGATCAGAGTCATTTCGAACCCAGAGCTTACACACACATCAACCTATTGGCATGTTTATTCAGTTTCTGGCCTGTTTCCATGTCTGGCTACATCAAACCACCCCATAAATGATAATTTTCCTATAACAGCTTTCCCCCAAGAATGTTAGTCTTTGCGTAAAGATAGTTATTTGACTTTTGTGTCCTACCATTCCTCTTAATTTGTGATCAGAGTAAAAAGAAATGAATAGTTCCTCCCAATGTGTCTCAAGAGTTTTTTTTTTTAGAGCTGAGCCCAGATCTAAAGAATGCTATTCATACTAAACTCCCAAACTCAGCTGTCACATTGAGCAGCTGTTTAATCAGGAAAAAACTGCAGCTATGATCTCATCATATCATCTAGCCTTACTAGTCCCATGGTCTAAATTAAACATTGTATGTTGTCAGTGATGGGTATGGAATTAATTATTTGACCTTAAGGATCCTACAGTATAGTACCACATCAATGTATATAGTTCATAGTTCAATAATTCAATGCATATAGTTCATCTTGCAAATAAAAAATGAAGTCTAAGAATCAGAATTGCATATTAAAATCAAAATCAGGCTTTCAAACACATGGCATGTGCTCATAAAGTAACTCTTACAAATGCTTTGATTGGTGAGTGTGCCATTGTTTGCAACAGCCAGTTCTATTAAATTAAGCTTTAATCTTATTGGCTGAGTGTATGAAATGCAGAAACAGCATGAGGTCATCATAATACAAATGCAGTATAGCCAGTGTATGACTTTGATGCAGATGTGTTTCAGCCACATCTGCACTTGGGTGGACTGAGATGTCCCATTTTCTCCTGCTGTGTTTCCAAAAAGGATATAGTCTACAGTATCCATTATAGTCCTCATTAACTGCAGTCTTGTCTGCTCGTCTCTGTCCAGCTGTTTGTCCAACATGCTTTGCTTGTGAAATCAAGGAAATAATCACTGCTGCTTCAACATGTGGGTCAGTGGCCTGTCCAGTGAATTAGACCAGCTGCTGAGAGAAATACAAAAGGAACATTTGATATTAGGCTTAAACAGACCCAAATCTGCTTTCAGGAACTGTTGTTGTCCCAGGAGGCATGACACCAATCTTTCAGTGGTGGTTCTTTTCCAAAGTAATTCAAAGTGGACCTCAGCACACAAAGCAGCTGCATGTTATGGTCTGGAGAAAATAAATACCAAATACAACTGAGGATAAAACTGAATAAAGTAACAAGGACAAGAACTCCAACCCAGTCCATACACTGATTTCCCAAGTATCAATTCATCATATTTTATTTTATTTTTTTTTTTTAGCTTTTTGCTAACTATTACAGAAGTAGGGTTTGCATAGCCACCAATATTTATTAGTGGATCTGTCTTCATCTTTTCCATAGTTACAAGGAAAACTTTCAGCACATCAATTTTTTTAGGTTTAATGATGGATGGAGGATGTGATGTCTACAGCAGCAGCTGGGAGGATTTCTGCCATGTTTCACTCAGAAGCATCCGGATCAGCATCTTTGAGCTGGTATGACTCTAGCTGAGGTGAGATTGGATAGTGATGTGCAACCTGTAGCTCCAAAAGCACTCTTTCACACAGTACAGGTCACAACCGAATTCACTGCCATTGAATGCAGAATTGATTTCACCTAGTCGGAAATATTTTCAGACTAACAAGGTACATTTAGCCAGTTGTCTCTCCCATCTGCTTGCATCTCAGCCGTAGTTGACAGCTCCCCAGAGTGATGACTAGTGAATGAGTTAGTCAATAAGTCTATGCAAGAAGTCACAGCAGCAGAGAAACAGCAGAAAATCTCCTGTCAGCATTTTTCTGAGTGCGGGTGTGGCTGTGTGCACGCACATGATGACAGGCCTCTTTGATCTTATCACACCTCGAGCTCTTAAGTGCCTTAATAAGAGCTGGAAACCTGTCATTAACAGCAAGCTTCTTTTGTTGAGGGAGATGTTGTAGTTGACACAGAGCTCTTCATCCATGGCTCTCTTTTGTGGTCTGGAGAGGGTTGGTTAATGGAAATGTGCATGCGTGTCATTGCATTAGTCCCTTTAATCACATCAGACTTGTGTCCCAATTACAAGGTGGAAGTCGGCACAAGAAAAAAGGTGCCTTGTCTACAGCTTATATTTATGATGAGAAAGAGCTCATTTCAGCTTGAAAGTTGCTGAAGTTCTTGTCTCATGTATGACTTTTTGGATTTTTTTTTCCTAAAAATGGCAGCAAACTGAAGAATAAAATTGCAGAGATGAATTCTTTTGAGAGACACTTTTATCTTGAACAACTTACAATTTAGGACATGATATTATAAGTCTAGAGTTTGGAGTCTTCACAATTTTCTCTTTCACATACCATTCATCCATTATCAATACTGCTTATCTGTCAGTGTCATGGGGAAGCTGGAGCCAATCCCAGCTGACTTCGGGTGAGAGGTGGGGTACACCCTTGATGAAAAACAATTCTCGCATTCACACCTATGGGCAATTTAGAGTAGCCAGATGACCTAATCTGCATGTCTTTGGGCTGTGGGAGGAAACCAGAGCTCCCGGAGGGAACCCATACAGCCACAGGGAAAACACTCCGCACAGAAAAGACCCAGTCTGCCAGCAGGTTCAAACCTGGAACTTTTTGCTGTGAGACAACAGTGCTAACCATTGGACCACTGTGCTGCCCTCTTTTGATTCAGTGATTTAAAAAAAATGTTTCATTAATTTAATTACCTTTCTAGATGTTGTGCAATCAGGAGCAGGAAGATTATGAAACAGATAATGTCTGTACATATGTGTGTACACCACAGTGATCTTGCTTCCCATGCAAAGATTGATAAAAAAAAATGAAGAAAAACATGTGTTCCTTTTCCAGTGCCTATGTGGTTTTTGATAAACCTGTCAAGTGTCAAAAATGACTTTAGCCCTCCTGTGTGCTCTTCTCCGGCTGCATTGAACACAGTTGCTGTCCTGTTCCACCAAAATCTACGGTCACATAAATATGCTAGATGTACCTTTGAGGGTTACCACACAGATCACAATCATTGTTATCCTGAAAGGTGCAATTATTGAGGAAGGAACAGGAGCCTAGGTTTGTCTGCTGATGTGTAATAATGTGTACTGGCTTGGGGAGTAACGGAATACATGGAATGGTGTTACATAATTAGGATACAAAAAAAGGTAACTGTATTCCGTTATAGTTACAGAGGGGAAAAAAAAGCTGTAATGAGATTACAGATACATTTAGTTAAAACTGAGGTTGTTTACAGGTTTACAATTTTATGAACTGCATAAGGGCTGCAACAACTAATCAACAAAATCAATACAAATCAATAAAAATAATTGCCAATAACTTCATTAGTTGAACTGTGTTATGAAATACACTGTGCACATGTTACGTCACTTCATAAAAACATTTGAGTGAAATGGAGGAGCAGATATATCAGTAGGACTTTCTCTATGTGTGAAACTCTTTACAGTACACTACCCTGCTGGCCTTATGACATAACTTGTGTTTTAATGTGAGTAATATTATCATTCATTTTTGGGAATGTGAGAAGCATGAGGTTCCTGCTTGAACAGATATTTATTTTATCTTTGTTTGGGTTTGTCTGTTTGAAATTTGAACAAATCATGGCTTGAAATATAGACACACAGCTGCAAAAAGTGTGGTAAGTGATTAAAAAAGTGATCACAGTATATGATATAGGCTACATACGTCACCTTGAGTTAGTCTGAGTGTTTGTTCAATACCATTCATATATAATGCTTATACTGGATGAGTATTAATATTTATTTGTTCAACATGAGCACTTTATAATATTCTCATGCTGTGACAGATTATCTGATAAATGTCACTAATGTTGTAATTAGTGAACTGCTTTTTAATTAAGCCTAGTTAAGGCAACGGTCCTTAGTGGTGCTGATTAAAATGCTGCAAATAAATATTTTAAATAAATATCTTTTGTATGTAATATAATAATAATAAATAATAATAAATAAATAATGCCAATTGAATAATCAAGAAAAGATTATCCAATTAACACCCTAAAGAATAATCAAATAAAAATACATTTTTAAAAAAGTGTAGTTGCAGCCCTAAATAAGAAGGATATACTACATGCTCACTACATACACACTACAACACTTGAGTCTCACATCTCCATTCTGGTCTCGAGTGAAATCAGAGCTAATCTTACAGTCACCAATTTATTATTATGGTCTCTGATGAAAAAATGCGTTCACTGGGTGCAAAATTCTCCATTATTTTGTCTTTAAATTAGAAAAGGATAATAACATCACAGTATAGTGCAAGTTCTGCCTTCCGGCTGAGAAAATGCTGTCATTGTCCTCTCAGGCGGAGCCGTGGCCAACCCGGGGTCCTAATATAGACCCAGTTGCTAGGTGACGCTCACGCGGCTGCAATCGAGGAAAACGAGCCGCAGCTGTGAGACATGCTTAAAAGACCTGAGGCAACACAGTGTGTTGCGCGGACATTAAGTTGTGCTACACCATGCTGCTGGAAAGATTTACTGAAAAAGAAAAAGAAAAAGAAGAGCAAAGAGAAGAGAAACTTTTTCTGTTTAAAAGAAAAAAGGGGAAATATTGTGGTTTAAAAGAAAAGGGAAAATGTTGTGGTTCAAAAGAAAAGAAGGGAAAATATTGTGGTTTAAAAGAAAAGAAGAAGGAAAAATATTTTGATTTAAAATGAAGGAAGCTGAAAGAGGAAACATTGTGTTTTAAATGAACTTGAAGAGAATATAAACCTTTCCTCTAAGCTTGGGAAAGCTTTATTGAAGGACAGTTTAGATGTCACAAGCAGTGCCAGTCTGGGGAAATAGCTCAGCTGGTTAAAGCTGGTCCAGAGCTGAATATTGCCTGTTTGATACCCTGTCTCAGCAAATGAATGGTTTAACTCCTTTCACAAGCACTCCCTCATTATCTCATTTAATTTAATCATTTTGTTTCCATTTATATCATGCTTTTTTGGGCAAACAGGTTTCGGTTCCCTATCATATACCACCTCGGGGTCCAGTCCCATAACAGAATGGATGTATACCACGACAGGGAACAGCGGGTATTGAGCAGTTAAATGAGATCGTCTCAGGCCAGGCCACTGCCCTTGGGAGACATGATCAGGCTCTCACTGCCCTGTGTGCTGAGGTTCGGGGCATATCTGAGAATATTTCCCATATCCATTTGCTGTTGCAGCCCTCTTCCTCCCCTGAAGACCCTCTCCACCCAATTAGCAGTGGGGCAGTGCAAGGGGTCTCCGTGGAGACCAGACTACCCACCCCCAACCCTATGAAGGGGAGGCCAGGGGCTGTAATCTGTTTATTATGCAGTGTTTCTTAGTTTTTCCCACTGAGTGGACCAAAATTGCTTTTGATATCCCTACTGTCTGGGAGTGTGCTGGCATGGGCCACTGAGGTGTGGCAAAATAAGCTTCCCACCCACTCCACACTCGAAGCTTTTATTACTGACCTCAGGGCCACCTTTGATCATCCCAGCCCTGGGAGGGAGCATCCTCCTTGCTCTGTATCTGCCAGGGCAGCTGCTCGGTGTCTGATTATGCCATTGATTTTTGGACTCTAGTGGCTCCCTCAGGCTGGAATTATGCAGCCCTTCAGGCAGTGCTCATGCAGGGCATCGCAGAACACATCAAGGATGAGCTAGCAGTCTGCGATCCTCCCTGGAGCATGAATGAATTATACGCAGTGGAGATTTGACTGGACAATTGCCTAAGAGAGCGACGCTGAGAATTCCAGGTGCCTAACCACACTATGCACAAAGGGCTGGGTCAACTGACCTCTAGGTGGTGTCCCAGTGATTTGGAGTCTGGGTCAGGAACACATGCAAGTCAGGGTCGTAGATTTCTTTTCGGGGGTAGGGAGGGGATACAGTCGATGGAATGGGGAATGTCAGTGCTCTGGCCAGACGAGCCACTGGCACCATGCCCACATCAGGTGCCCAAAAGACAAGGGGCATTGCAGGACAGGGGACCTCTGATGACCCCAAAGACAACTTCTCCTTTGACAGACCTCTTCATCCCTGCTACATTAAGGTGGGGGATGCAAAGGAAGGGGAAGGTAGCTAGCATTAAAGACTTTATTAACCCTTGGGCTGTGGGGAACTTCCTCGATTGGACGTTGGCCAGCAGGTTAGGCACTCCCGCACCCCATCCCAATTGTGGCGCTTGACAGCAGGTCATTGGGAATGCCTTCGTCTATCTAAATGACATACTGTTATTCAGTGCCTCCCTAGAGGAACATGTGGTCCACGTACGGCGGGTTTTTCAGCTGCTTCTGCAACATCAACTGTATGTCAAACTGGATAAATCCCAGTTTCACATGCCCACAATTTCATTCCTTGTAGTCTCCCAAGGGAGGCCCTGTATGGACCCAGCGAGGGTCAAGGCGGCCGCGAAGTAACCTTGCCCCACATCGGCCCGCTCGGTGTAGTGATTTCTGGGGTTTGCAAATTTCTTCTGCCAGTTTGTCAGAAATTATAGCACCCTAGGAGCCTCACTCAGCACGATGACCAAAAAGTCCATGAAGGGCTTCTCTTGGACTGCAGAGGTGCAGAGGGCATTCAATATCAGGGAGAGGTTAACCATGGCTCCAGGTCTCCATATGCCCAACACTGAAGTCCAAAATGTAATTGAGATTGATGCATCGGACATCAGGGTTGGCTCGGTTCTCTCCCACCCCAGCGGTACGGACAGGTCACAGCACCCAGGTGCCTATTTCTCTCACTGGCTCACCCCTCTGTAGAGAAATTAAGACATGGGGGATAGAGAACTCCTGGCGGTAAGGCTAGCCCTGCAAGAATGGAGACACTGGCTCGAGAGGGCTAAGCATCAGGTCCTCGTATGGACGAACCACAAGAACATGGCATACATCCAACAGGCCAAATGCTTGAACCCTTAACAGGCCAGGTGGGTGTTGTTCTTCACCCAGTTTGATTTTATTCTATCCTGTCAACCAGGCACAAAGAACTTGAAGCCGGATGCTCTTTCAAGGCAGTAGGACCAGGACACCTTAGAGCCTGTTCCCCAACCAATCTCACCACCTCAGAAGATTGTGGCCCTATTGCAGTGGGGTCTGGAACAGCTCATCTGGGATGCCCTCCTGTGGGAACCTGACCTGGGAGGGGGCCCTCCAGGGAGGCTTATGTTCCTTCCACTGTCAGGCCGCAGGTGCTCTCCTGGGGCCACATGTCCCCCTTCAGCGGCGATGCTTCTGGTGGCCAAGCATGGATAGGGACATTATGGCCTTTGTGGCCGCCTGTCCAACCTGCCCTCAGAACAAGGAGCTGCGCACTCATCCACAGGGCCTCCTTCAGCCTCTCCCTGTCCCTTCATGTCCATGGTCACATGTCTCCATGGACTTTGTGACTGGTCTGCCAGTCTCCCAGGGGAATTCAGTCATCCTGGTGTGTGTTGACCATTTTTCTAAGCCATGCAAGTTCATGCCATTGCCCAAGCTCCCATCTGCTAAGGGCATGGCCGAACTCTTCTTACAGTCGGAGGTCTGTGTGCATGGGCTCCCCACGGATGTGGTGTCTGACAGGGGCCTGCAGATTGCCAGCAGATTTTGGAAGGCCTTCTGCCAACTCCTTGGGGCCATCTCTGTCCTCGGGTTTCCACCCTGAGTCAAAAAGTCAGACCGAGATGGTCAATTAAGACCTCGAGCATTCGCTTAGGTGTATGGTCAGAACTAACCCCTCATCATAGGCACAACACCTTGCATGGGTGGAGTATGCCCATAACACCCTCTGGCACTCTGCTCTGGGCATGTTGCCTATGTTTGCGGAATAGGAGGAAGTTAGGGTCCCGGCGGCAGAGCAACTTGTGCGTCAATGTTGGCAGACCTGGCAGAGGGCCAGACAGGCAATGCTGGTGGCCACACAATGGGCTGTCTGATCAGCCAACTACTGCCGTTGAGGGGCTCAGAGTTTCCACCTGGGTCAGAGGGTCTGGCTGGCTGCAAAGGATCTCCCATTGTGGGTCAAGTCCAAAAAATTAGCTTCACGCTACATTAGCCCGTATAAGAACTTGCACCACATCAACCTAGTGGCCTTTGCCTGTGGCTCCCCAGGTCCTGGAAGATTAACCCCACTTTCCACATGTCGTGGTTGAAGTCCGTGCTCTGCAGTCTCCTGACACAACCCACCCCGGATGCCCCGCCACCCGTGTATCATTGACGGGTTGCCGGCCTTTACGCTTTGATGCATTGTGGACTCCCACCGGGTGAGTCTGCGTACCCAGTATCTGGTGGACTGGGAGGGCTATGGGCCAGACGACCTCTCTTGGGTCCCAGCCCAGCACATCCTGGACCTGGGGTTAATCAGGCAGTTCCGCAACGAACAGGGAGCAGCCCTGGGAATGTCAGGAGCCATTCCTAGAAGGGGGGGAGGTTCAGTAACGTCATGAGCCACTATTGCATTGCCAGTCACCTCTCAGGTAGAGCCACGGCCAACCGCAGGTCCTAATATAGACCCGGTTGCTAGATGACGATCATACAGCCACAATCGGGTCAAACACGCTGCAGCTGCGAGCCATTCTTAAAAGATTACATACATTACATCGTGCCATGCCATGCTGCCAGAAAGTTGACTTTAAAGAAAATAAAGGAAGAGAAACGGAAATGAAACGAAAAAAGAAAAGTTAAAAAAAGAAAATATTTCAGTTTAAAAGAAAAGAAGGGAAAATATTGTGGTTTAAAATTAAGGAAACTGAAAGAGGAAGTACTGTGATTTAAAGGGATTCAAAGAGTATAGGAGCCTATCAGATGTAATCTAAAAGTAATGGAAAGTAATCAGTTATATTACTTTAATTTTGTGGTAATAAGATTAAGTTACTGCATACTTTTTAAGCAGGTAATTACTAGGTGTATCAGAATACATTT
Organism: Notoglanidium maculatum; assembly: GCA_030068355.1. Taxonomy (NCBI): domain Eukaryota; kingdom Metazoa; phylum Chordata; class Actinopteri; order Siluriformes; family Auchenoglanididae; genus Notoglanidium; species Notoglanidium maculatum. The sequence goes on from JAQQZX010000010.1 coordinate 3,502,080, forward strand.
TTGAATCAACCCTCCTAACCCAAGTCATCAGGATTCAGTGTTCAGCTATGTCAACTTCCAACAATTTCACTTGAATCAAAGGGCTGGAAAAAGTTGCCCTTTCAGAGTGGGATCACACAAAATAGATCAGCTTCTATTTACTGCTATAGAAGGGGTTTCACTTTGCTTATAAATTTGCATTAGAATGCATGAGTATCTTCAAGAGCTTTCGTGATATTAGGGATTAGGCATTTCACAATCAATTTGCAGTCTTGCAGGATGGCGGGATCTTGAGAAGCAGGGTTAAGTAATCATGTCAAATTGGAATTCCATAACCTTTCAAACTTCTTTCAAGTTGGTCTTTCAGCATGATGAAAGAAGACTATGATTATATCATTCAGCACCCATCAGGTCAGGGTGAATGAGTTAACATTTGAGTTTACTTAGCACATAAGGAGGTGCATTGTCTCACTGATGATTTATAGTGGGTAAAACACCTACATGACATGTTGAACCTAATGGCATGGCTGGTTTATAATATTATTTCAGAATGTTGGACATTACCTACGAACACTTATGTCATATAGTGAGAAGGTCATTTTGACGTTCAAGGATTTTTCCTGTAAGGAAAACTGTAGAAGTCTATGATAGAGTTTCTGTCAGACATAGGTACCTTGGAGCCATATTTATTAATGTGGAATCTGTATTACTTTTCAATTTTTTGATTTTCGATTTTTTTTCAACTGGAATTAAATGGCATTTATAAAAAAAAACAGGTTCCATGGGTGGAAATTTAATTTAAGTTTTTAAAGTTAAAAACTGCAAAGAAATAGGAAAAATATTATTGTATATATTTCTTTGTCTTTTCGTAGGGAGTCATTGATTTTTTTTTAACCATTAAAAGGGTTCTTGAGTGGAAAAAGTTTGAGAAACCTTAAAAACATTTATTATCTATGAAAAGCCATTAGGATAGTATTAGACCCTCATCGTTGTTTTGCTACATGTCAGAGGTGTGCAAGTTGCATTGGAAAACATGCTGGGTGTAAAGCTGGAGACTAAAAACTCCATAATCTTGCCTGAAATGCCGATTCGACAATAAGTGTCTTGTGTCACATTAGTCGACAGGCTCATTTGTCCACACCAGCAGGGGATTTGAAAAATACCACTGAGCAAGGAAATGAATTAACCAAGGCAAAACACTCCACCGTAAAAATACTGTTTTATTCAAAAGGAGGAAAACAGAGGTGGGCAAAGTACTGAGAAATTGTAAGTGAAAGTACAGATAACGGCTCAAATTCATATGCATTTACATGTGGAAGTATGCAGTTGAAAATGTACTTAAGTGAAAGTTGCTACTTTTAAATGTACTCAAGTATTAACAAGTATCAAGTAAATGTTTTTTAAATGATTAAATTAAGAAATGTCAGATTTTCATGTGAAAAAATAACTGATTACTTATCTAAAACTGTTTTTCATTTTGAAGCAAGCATACCATTTTGCCTGAAAACATGATTCAATCTATTCAAGTTTGCAGTTCATATGCATGGCTAATGTTACTTAGTTTGCTAATTATTAGTCAGAAATAAAATTTTCTTTTAACAACCAATATTCACTAATAACTAGAATGTGACTTGCTGCTTAGCCAGTTAACTACTGTAATTAATGCTAGTCTAACCTGGAATTAAAAAAAAAAAACAAGCTTAGTTAGATATTAAACAGTTTAATTAGTTAATTTTCCTTTTTCAATTTTTTTTTTACTCCAGTATACTGAAACATTTTACAGAGGAAGGGCCAGGATATATATGTATATATATGTATATATATATGTGTGTGTGTGTGTGTGTGTGTGTGCGCGAGAGAGAGAGAGAGAGAGAGAGAGAGAGAACAATCATTGGCTAGAAGACAGAAGACACCTTTTGAGATTTGTAATGTGTACTTTGATAGTCTAAATAAAAAAAAAAAAAGGAAAACAAATTTTCTTCTTTTTTTTCATGGAAATGTAATTAAAAAGTACAAGTATTCAATTTCAGAAGAATAAATATACCAAAACTATACTTAAATGTAGCACAATTACTTATGTATATCACAGCCATTGTGAGGAATTTCTTACTAATTGGTTCTTCTGGCTCTTTATGTTAAAAGTTTTAGTTGAGTGACAATGTTAATTGCTAGTTAATACAGTGTTAGCTTTCAGTTGGCTCTTGGCAGAGAAGACTGTCAACACATTACAGGTTTAATAATTCACTATCTTGTTCTCAGCTTGTCATGTTACATCAAAACCAGTCTCTTGATCTAGTTTGGTTTGATGCCATCGGTAACATTTATTCCATTTGGCAGACACTTTTTGTCAAAGTGAATTGTAAATGAAATCCAAGTGAGCGGCCAAAAAAAGGTAAAGGTCTTGCTTAAGGGCTTAACATTGGCTTTCTGTCTAGCCTGGGATTCGAATTCACTTCCTTCCGGTCAATAGTGCGGTACCACAAGCATAATCTTGCATACTGAAAGACAAAAGCCCACCGCTCCCCTTACTGTTAAATCAGACACACCAGAACTTAAATAAAAAAAGAGAGAGGACAAAAACGTCACATGAAAGGTTTATTCTTCTCTGTTTTTTAGCTCTCGTAAACAGCAGGTAACACTGCACTTTCACCACTTTAAATACACTGTTTGGAAAAAAGCAACCAAATACAGACCAACTGAAGAACAGAAAAAAAGTCATCATTAAAAATCAGTATAAAAAATGTCCTGTTTCATTTAAAGCAACTTTTAAATTCATAGATGTTTTCACTGTAGCAAAAGACATCAGGAGGTAAAAAGCTGACGTTGGTAGAGGTTTTATTTAAAAAAAAATAAAATAAATCAGCATCATGCAAGAGACAGCGCAGTAGCATTACAGATTCACTGACATGTGCAACAACCAAATATGTACATTGTTTTGCTTCCTCTTTCTGCACTGATAAATAATTTAAAAAGTTGCTAAATATTAAAATCCAGAGGTCATATGTGTGGTTTTTGTTTTAGTTTTTTTAAACAGACAACACTAGGTAACTCTCAGAGAGCTAAAAGCTCCACACTTGGGGATTTTATGCAACAATCAGGGTTTTTTTTTCCTTCCAGAGAGTTGGGATAATATTTTGGAGTTGCCATAGTTATGACTGTCGAACTTTCTTGCGGTGGAAGATCCAGCAGTCATGTTCTGTGATTTGCCCTGTGTATATTTCCCCCCTCAATGTAATCTAGTTTCATGATGAATATACACAGTACACACTACCAGTCAATCAACAGGACATTGAATAAATATTTTTAAAGCGGTCTTGAAGGGATTTGGTTGAAATTTGTTTCTACATAATCGACATGTATTTTTAATAAGTAGCTTTAACTTAACACCTACTAAAATTGGATTTATAATTAAATAATCTCCCCAAATAAGTAGATTTATGTTTAAGCTCAGACTATTTGGAACTTTTAAGAAAAGCCTTCTTGGTGAAACTCCTCAGGAAGCGGTACGGGAAGATTGATGCCATGAGAAATTAAAATATACAGCAGGTTTGTCCAAACTTTTGACTGGTAATGTACTATGGGTTGCATAGACTAGTGTATTCACTAGTAGCTGCAGTGGGAATATTGACTGTTTGGGGCATTGAAAACAAAAGGTGGATAAAAAAAATGTACAAATCTAGAGTCAAATGCACACAACTACACTGGCAATTTGTTATTTATTTTTTGCCGTTTAGTGCAGAGATGTTTTGTTTAAACCCGACCCCCTCTTTTATTTTTTTTTTGCTTTCTTAGCCGTGGGTTGCACATCACTGGGCTGCGCATCGAACCCCCTCGGCTAGTTTATAATCAGACCGGTGATGAATGCCAGCTCAAAGAGACTTATTTTTGGATGCTGCTGTAGACATCACATCCTCCAGCCTTCATTAAGCTGTAATGAGTTTCCGTACTATGCTGCGTGTTCTCCGTTTCAGAATTAACAGTTTCAGCTGAGCCACGATCTTATACATTTTAAGAATGGTTACATCCTTAAATACTGTAATATGATACACAGATTTACTCTTTTGCACATTTATTGCACTGATTTATTTACTTTCATCACTAACAGTGTAGCCTTAGTTCGCATTAATGTATTGAAAAGTGAAAAGTATTTGATGCGTTCTTTACTGCACAAATCAAGCAGCCTATGGAGAGTTGGTTTTTCTTTAACAATGGACAGGATGAACAGCTGATGCCTTTTTTTGTACTACTATTTAAACAGTAAAAATTAGCAGTCGTGCAACCTCTTTAGAATATGTGTGAATTCGTTCGTCATGAAAGTCCTCATGGTCAATAAGAATAAGAAGAGGAAGAACTCGATTCGGACACGTACAAACACTAGCTACTAATTTAACTTAAGTCTCACATCTCTATACAGAGGTTTTATATTCCAGAGTAAAAAGCGATTTGACCGCACCAGTTGCTTCAAACACACTAGTACAATAGTTTGTTTTTCTAAAAAGGGACTAGGTTTCAATTTACACATCCTAATATAAGGCCACCTTAGGCAAGTGCTAAAAGTTTAGCTACGTACATGCACTCATTTACAAGAGATAATGAGGACACAATTTCATAAGAGGAACATGAGGACGCTTCATGTTCCTGAGGGTGCAGAAAACCTCGACATAAACAAAAGCTACAAGTCAAAAAGCACCATTTCACATTTACAATTAAAAGCATAAAGTTTTGACCAAAACTTGGTAGAGTTTATGATAGGGATGCATCAATACAGATACTGAGCTCTTTTACTTGTACTGATAAAAAATAAATGCTCCAATATAAACATCCAATACCAGGTGACACTATGCAATATAAGCCTAGTCTACGGTGTTGTGCTAATGAACAGAGCCCACGAAACGACGGAGCTCTGGATGCACGAATAATGATGGCGATATGTACTGATGTGCAAATAATGATGAAGTAGAGCAGAATTCAAAATGTGCTCTGCAAAAAATCTCTATAAAAAAACTTAACTAATGCTAGCTGAGCAAACATATCAGCCCTTATCCAGTGTATTGTTCTTGATGATCAGCCACTCTTGGTCCTCGGCAACAATTGCTTCTGACAAAACGAGTGGATTTCCGAAGTGAAACAAAACCTGTTCTACACTGCAACCCTATGTGGCCAATGCACTTCTTCTGATATGAACTTACTTAAAGAACGAGTCCAGTAGCCTAAGGGCATGAATACGCACGTGTGCACTTTTCTTAGACACTATTTAAACTGTGGAAAATGAAATAGTTAAATTTAAGGTTCCATGAGGTCCCTCATTGATTAATACTAAGTATAGTATTATATATTATATATATAATACTAGTACTCATTTCGGTTTCAGTATCAGTATCACCAAGCACTGAAAACTTATATTTGGTCTGGGGGGGAAATGGTATTGATGCATCTCTACTTTAAGACATAAGGTTTGTCTTATTATTTGTACTTTATGATAAAAAAGAAAAAATAAGAGCAAAGCTGGACGGTCTGACATCTAGATTAAAAAGAACATTTAAAGTGTAACACTTTGGGTTCTCTGGCTTTCCATTTCACATGACTTCATAGCCACACAACGAGCATGACGAACATGAAGCTAATTTTTCCCGATAGCTCATGTTGATGTAAACGGTATCGGACTACTGGCTTCTAGTGTGTTCTTGGCTTAGACACCTCTGTTTGGGTGCGTTTTTTTGCATAAGAAAAGTAGGCTCAGAGAAACACAAATAAATAGCGCTTCCTTCTCTCCACACTTGATCTTGAGGATGATGGTGATGGTAAACATGATGGCCAATCTCCTCTGTTTTATAAACCAAGATGCAACAGAAGACCATCTGAGGCTGGCCACCGGTACCGGAATGGACGCATTGCACCAGCGAAGGAAAAATTCTGTTCCCTCCATTTCCATTTTCAAAAGTTCTTGAAAATCTCTAGATCCTTTGGTGACACTGGAGTCTCCTTTTTCCACTCGTCCTCAGGGTAGGCTTCAAAGTTAGACGTGTCGCCTTCGTGAGATACCTTAGGAACTATAGGAGGCTGTAAAAAAGGAACGAGAACTTAAGGTGTTGAAAAGAGAATACAGTGCCAAAATCCTACAATAGCTTTGGAAACCATGATGAATACACTGGGACTAATAAAAGGTTTGCATTAAATCCTTGCTAGGCTAACCAGATAACTGACTGGAGAAGTGCAATTCTTTTTCCATGTGACAGTCACATGCTGTGTCTAATCAACAATGAGCATCAGAGCTAATGTGTTAATGTGTATCTGAATGCATTTCTTTCTAATTTGTTGCTGAATTTTTTGTTTACTAATGTGTTTTGTACTTATGGGCCACCGTAGGAATAACCACCACAACATTTTGGGAAAGGTAATTCCATCATTGACCAAAGGTTGCCAATGAGTTTAATGTCAACTAGCTAACACTGAACTATTCCTTGGCCCCAGTGACCACGAAGAACAAACAGGGAACCAATCATTGAGCAAAATTTTTAATGTTAATGATATTTATTATTTGGATAATACAACACTGGATTTCTTTTTTTTTTTTATTGTTATTAGCTACCATTTGGGATCCTGTCAAATGGTCAGCCTACTCAGTAGCCATTATATCCACCCAACCCAGTTAACGTCCCTGGATCTGATCTAGACACCCCATTGTAAAAGGTCTAGCTTCATCCCTGTGTGTAACATGTTGGTTATCATCCATCCATCCGTCCATTAAGGATCACGGGGACTTCGGGCAAGAGGCGGAGTACACGTTGGTGTGGTTGCCAATCTATCACAGGGCTAACATTCATTCAGACTCTCTGGCAATTTAGAGTAGCCAGTTGACCTAATCTGCATATCTTTGGACTGTGGGACTGGAGTACCCGCAGGTAACCCAAACAACCACGGGGAGAACGTGCAAACTCCACACAGAAAGGTCCCAGTCGACTGCCAGGTTTGAACCTGGAACCTTTGTGCTGCGAGGCGACAGTGCTAACCACTGCACCACCCATTCAAATCATATTAACGCTAAATCAAAATGAAAGAGTTTTACCTTTAGTTTCCTATTTGGCACTGCATCCCAGTCTACAGTCTTGAACCACCTGTGCTTTTTCACATCTTCTGCTCCATTCTGCCAAATAACAAGCACATGAAGACCTCCATAAGTGACTTCAGAAAGATAAGCAAAGGAACTAAGCCTCAGATTTGAAAGATTGCTGAAATAAGAAATAAATAAAAGAACACATATGCATGCTAATGGAAAGCATTTCTTTCGATATGGGAGCACGGCCAAACGGAAAATCTCACGCATATGGAATTGTTTGTGCAGGATTCATTGATATAGTAAGGAATTGTGAAATTCTGAGACTTTTCAGCTTCAATTTGGCAATCCATAGCCAATAGGAATCAAGGACACAGGAAAAGGAAACACAAAATTTCACACAGGAAACATGTGGGACGTTTATCAGATGACTTCAGAGCTGATGTATTACAAGAGGTTTGAGACCATGTCCATCTTCCTGTGAAAGAGTACACACGATATTCTTCATGCTCTCTTTCATTCTAATTGCCTTTTAACCATGAAGTTAATAATTCATGCTCAGACGACGGAAAAGACAGACAGATGAGCAAGAAACGGCCATGACAGCAATAAAATAACATCAAAGATCTTTGTGAGAAGTTAATCCAAGCATGCTTTCTGCATGGACACCATATTTTGATACATGTCGTGGCTAGAGAGCGCACCCAAAAAAGCTTATGAGCGGTAAGACAATCCACATTTGCTATGAATAATTATCTGTGGCTTTATTACCATAACGACAGTTGATGGAAAATGGAAACGGATGCGTGTGCATTCAACAACTTCCCATGACATCAGTGCCGAGACTGAGCACGCTTCAGCCACCACTCCAAATGCTAATTTGTCAAATCTGCTCCAGCAGAGGACAACATGAAACTACCATTAAAAGGAAATCTACACCTGGTTAAAGCAACCCTAATTGACCCTATCAGGGGATTGAAGCCCTAGCGACTCTGCTACACTTTCCAGGCTCACTCCTGCTTGCGGTACTTCTGTAGAAGAAATCCTGTAAGGCACCCAAGTTCTACTTCACGTTCACCACGATCAGCTTTCTTTCCGTGCATTTGGAATCTTTTCTTTTTTAACTCACCACAGATTTTATAAAAGCAGATCAGCAGATGGAGGTCAAGTTGTTGCAAAAGTGGCACCATGTCCAATTTGTTTCAAATATGTGTGAAAGTCTGGGAAAACCCGTTGGATTTCACTGTGGATCAATTCCGGCAAATAGCCAAAACTCTGCCAAGTTTGATCTCCTTACTTTAGGCTTTGATCAAGTCGTTGGAAACGTATGTTTCGTAGCCAAACGGACAAAAGCCAATTCAATTCAGATACCAAGTGCTGAAAAGTCTGCGCTGCAGTCTGAATGAAATCCTTAAATCCAATTTTCTTCCATTTCACTTTTGGAGAACTTCTAACTGCGAGAACTTTACCTGTGCTTGGGATTCGTGTTCAGGTTGAAAAGGTTTATAGTTTTTAAAACTACATATACTACTAGAAACTTTCACAGCGTGAAGGGGTTTCCTAGGCCACCACACCACATCTTTAAACAGTCAGAATTTATCACAAAGCTGACTTTTATCTTCTTTCGATAAACAGATGTGTTTTCATGGTGTGTGGAATCAACTCGTGGAGTATCAATACCTGAATGTCTTTGTGGAATGTCAATAACTGAGATAAGTTTGAGAAATACATAGCATGGCATATGATTACGATTCAAAAGTATGAACAGTGTTATAAATGTTCAGATTATAGCGCCACAAAGAGGTGTATTTAGACAAAACGTCTTGGACTCCCTTGGGGTGAGGTCATTCAGTCATATCCATCATTTGGTCTGAAGTGGGTTATGGATGAACCAGAAAATCCAATACGGTGGAAATGAACATCATAGCACCATAAGCCAAAGAATAAGAGGAAAGTGGAATCACATGACATTGGATAATGGCGTTATTATTGTAAACAGCTGTTCTAATTTGATCTATTAGTGGCGCTTGAGAGGCATACATCAACCCTCTTGTGGAGGTAGTTGAGACTGACTATCAATGCCAAATTTCATAAAAAGTATATGAAGTGTTCTAGGGGCTGCCATAGACTCGCACATGGAAGTATAATATAAAAAATCATTAGAAGACATACAATACGCACATTAGGTGCTTGGCCCGCTAATAATTATGTTATACAGACTGACTTTTAAAGAGAAATGCTTTCATTTCAACTAAAATGTGTTGCTTCACTTAAGACAACTACTAAGCGCTGTTGGTCATACAGTACAGGTGATCATTAAAGCAAAAATGGTTCTAGTTTATAGACTTGTTTATTGTGTCTCTTCAACAAAAAAGAAATATTCAGAAAATACTCTAGCTTCTTTGTAGCCAAAAACAGACAGAAAATGTGCTTAAATTACCAAAATAAAATTTCGGTAAAATCAATGTTAAGAACTCAATGTTGATACTTATGAAAGAACTAGTGCTTTCCCCAAGTCCTAAATCCAAATTTGAACCCCAGATCTCCAATGAATAAAGTGCAAGGCCAGGTCATTTGACTATAACATCATTCTCACCTTCATGTTCCCAAGTCTTCTCGCTCGGTCAATCACCAGAAACTTCTTGATGAGATCCCTGAATGGAAACACGCACAGAGAAGTTACACGAGGAGGTCACAGTAAAGCCCTAGGGCCTGGATGTACAGTAAATCTCAATCCTACTCCACTTCATCCAAACAGTATCATCACAAAGAATTCCCAAGAACTATCCATCCATGCATCCATTATCTACACCGCTTTATCCATCTGGGTCGCGGGGAAGCTGGAGCCAATCCTAGCAGACTTTTTGGGCGAGATGGTCACCAGTCCACCACAGGGCCAACACAGACAAACAGCCACACACGCTCAGATTCACACCTATGGGCAATTTAGAGTAGCCAGTCGACCTAATCTGCATGTCTTTGGACTGTGGGAGGAAACTGGAGCACCCGGAGGAATGCATGGAGGAGCACGGGGAGAACATTACAAAGTGTTGATTAATTTTCTATAACAGCAGCTTTGTGTACATTACTGTCCTCATTCTATTCCATTATGGCTTCCATAGTAACAGCTCATTCAAGGACTAGTATAGTGGATGCGCCATGTAATCTGGTTAAATAACGTGTTATTTGACATTGACATGGTTCCGTTTTCTGTGAGGAGTTATTTAACATTTATCAAAGGAGACTCCAGTGTCAGTGGTAAGTCTTCTGCCAGAGAAGCTCTTTCTTGGTAACATGAAACTGCCCTTTTTTTTAATTAATTTTGGAGGAGAGTGAACAAAGAGAGGGAGTTGAGGGTACAAAAGTTTATAGCTGCTATAATGTAAGTGGCAACAGGAACCAATCCCTTTCATAGACATTGACTAGAAGGGCACTCGGAGAGCACAGACCTCTGCCAAAGACAACAGTTGACGCTTCTATAATATGCAAATCTGAAACCGCAACCACTTTATTTGTCTGGATAAATTTCCAATGACATCATCGTATTTCTACATTGGCTATGTTTTGTCTCTAGTGAACTTCCACCTACTGGATTTTAAGATGTATGCATTGTTCGGCGCAGACGTCTTCCAAGGCCAAATGCCGTACCTCGCAATATTAATGAAAGTTAAGCTAAATTTGTGGCTCCGCCCCCTGACTCAGACTTGCGGCTCCGCCCCCTGACTCAGACTTGCTCCAGAATTTACCGTGTTCTTCCTAGGACTATGACACACCCTTCCACAAAGTTTTATGGAAATTGGTTTCTTTGTTTTTTCTGTAAGCAGGATTGCACGAAACCTAACAAAAACACACAAACGAACGAAAACACAACTTCCTTGACAGAGGTAAAAATAAATATAAATTGATAAAAAGTGACATCTTTCTTTAATAAATAAATTGGTAGTACTGGCAACTTTCTATGCTATAATGAGTAATAAACTGTTACAGGAAAATAACATCGGGGTGGTATTGCATCACACCAACAAGAGGATGATTATTTTTACGCTGTGGTTTTTTTTTTCCCTTACAAAACATATCCTGCAGATGACATTCATCTTTTCCATATCTGTTTGACGTCATACTGGTAGCAATATTTCATGATAACTCTGGCATTTCTCTTATCAAATATCCACAGAGCGATAACGCCAAATAAAAGCAGCTTTCTGATCTAACATCATTACTAGCGGCCCTGAGCATGAAGTATTGCTGCCTTTGTAATATTCTATTGCATTCAATGGAATATATTCATCTCATCATGTCTCGGTGTGCCAAGTAGCTTATCAAAATGATGACTGTGGTAGAAGGGCCTCATATTTCTTCTGCTTATTACGTTGTCAAGTTGATGTGAGTGATGCCTCGGATATTTGCGTTTGCAACAACCTTAGCCTAGCTAGGCTTGGCGCGCACGGATGCTTACCCGTGTCCTGTGTGAGATCCTGTCTTCTCTTCAAGCCTCTCCTGACATACAGCTCTCATCTGACCAGCGTCTGGCCTACTTAGCGCCGTCAAAGCACCACTCAAACAAATGCACCTGGCTTAGTTTAAAGGTCTGTATCTCTAAGTTCCTCTAAGTGCCTTCAAACATCTCCTGTGTGTGTAGAAGCCCCTGAAGTCCAATGATGTATTATGGGAAAGTATGATATAATGCTAATGTGTTCATGTACTTTGCTGGATAGTCACATTAGGCTTGAGAAAGTTTCTTGTTTGGCCGATATGACATGACAATTTATACATTCATTAGTTTAAGAGCTTTGCAAACTTTTACGTTCGTGGGTTTGAGTCATTCAAACTGGAGTTTTCCTGGAAACACACATACACAGTTTCCATAAAGGTATGTGGTGAATTATATAAAATTAAAATAAAATATTAATGGAGCAGAGTTACTGCTAGTACTTCTGCTAATTACCTTCCAATAACAAGTATTTTATTCCACAGCTAGGCGCCAATGCTAAGAATTTTATTTATTGAACAATGACATGTATGTTTCAACTGTTCACAGTTGTGACCAATCATACCTGAGTATTCAACAGCGCTGAGGTACCACTGGTTTATGATCTGCATTTTATTCTCTACTTATACCATGTTCTCAGAATTTCATCTTCATTTGGTATAGTCCAGTATTGTGCCATTCATCTGACAAAGAATGTCATCCTTGGCACAACATTTCCTTAATTTCTGAATCGCTAAACATCATGTCTGTTTCTTCTTTGACCTCAGACGTACCTGCTGTTGTGACTTCACTGTGCTAATGATTTAAGCGTCTCTTTAAAAAATGCTCTTTCCCAGTAATATAGTGATCCTGTTCACACATAAGCAATAATTTCCCATTCACTGTACTAGATTCTGACTTGGTATTCTATGGATTTGCATTCACGCTTAACCTTTTTTCCTGATTAATCACTGAATTCATTAATAAAAAGGACTGGAGATCCAGTTAAGTGCAAAAGTTTGAACATCTACGGGATGAAACCATCATGAGGTTTCAACTTGTTACTCCAGTGTAGCGAAGATAATCATCATATGCCAGGTTTAATGGTGTCTGTACATACAGTATTTAGTGCTCCAAATATTCATATCTGTATTTGGATTTAAACCCAAATTGGGCGTGGCCTAAACCATCCATCCATCCATCCATTATCTATAGCGCTTTATCCGTCTGGGTCGCGGGGAAGCTGGAGCCAATCCCAGCAT
>JAQQZX010000010.1:3530170-3546623 GCA_030068355.1 Notoglanidium maculatum
TTCACTGAAAAGCATTCCAGGTGACGACTTCATGCAGCTGGTTAAGATAATGCCCACAATATCATCACGCTAAACGGTGGCTACTGTGAAGAATCTAAAATATGAAACATGTTTTTTTTTGTTTTTTTTTACACTTTTCTGTTTACTACATAATACAGTACATGTGTTGCTTCATAGTTTGACGTATTCAGTATTGTTTTACAATGTAGAAAACAAACAAAAAATAAAACCTATGAAAGAGAAGGTGTGTCCAAACTTTTTACTGGTAGTGTACTTGACCTGACTGCTTCATCGTAATGAATATTAGTAGCTGTTCCACATTCCTTGCACAAGCAGTAGACTAAATGTGCAGGAGTGCGTGAATGAAAGAGAGAGAGAGAGTGTTTGAGAAACGAGTGTATGGAGACTAGCGCAGAGCTGCTAGCAGTTCCGACACAGGGGAACCCGGGGCCTTGTTGAGTAATAGATCTAATGCTACACACATGATCAAGGGCAACAGTGAGGTCGACCCGAACTTCCTAAAATACTGCACACTAAGCAAAGCTCCAAGGAGCTACTCACACAACCAATTCCTATTTCCAGTAAATATATAGTTAACCTTTAACTAAGGCACACAAGGCACTAATGCATTGCTATTAATAAGCGATAATGATAAGCGATCATGCAGCACAATTGAATACAGTAAGCATTTACGCGTTCTTCACCTTCGAGCGTGTATTTGTTAAAAACAAATACAGAATGTGTGTTCTCAGGTTTGCTGTCTAATATATTAAAGCTATTCGACTGTAAAAGAGATGGTACTTTGGCAGTGAAACCGGTTTGATTCCCGAACCCAATTAGCTGCTCATCTACCGAAAGGCCGGTGACTTCTGAGCCTCGGGAAAGACACCCAAGGCATTCCTGTCACCATAACAACAAAAATAATGATTTTTATGACTGCCATTAGTCATAAAAATGGTACATAGAGATGCAAACTATGCATGACTAATATAGACCCCCAAAAAACAACTAAATGAAATATTATGTCTATGAATCATTGATCAGAGGAGGACGTATTCTTACTGGCAGCTGCAATAAATTATAATTATACAAGCTACAATTCAGCAAGGAATAAAAAACTTTGAGGAGTGGCGTCATTGGAAAATAATCAACAACGAGGTGGTGTGACGTGGCCTGGCAGTTCGATTCTTTAAAACGTCACGCCCAGGTTTATCCCTTTTATACTTTGAGCACTTTGCCAATGACACCCTGTACGTTTTATCCGTTTATAGTTACATTGAATGTTGTGGAACAAGTTAGATCCTGTTTTCACTTTCATTATCACATCTATAAGCTGTCATTTACACCGAGTGCTATACTCGTACAGCTTTGCGCTGAGTGTTATAATTCGCTGACACTGGAGACTCCTTCTAAATATGCTAAACACACGTCTCCTCACATGAAACTTGTCCAATTTCAACAACGCGTGAGCTCATCTTTATGACTATTGTGTTTTTATGGAGCATTATCTTATGCTATTGATCAACATATTGAGCACAGAGGGAACATCTCAACCATGTTGCTGTGACTGAAATGCTACATACATGGAATAATGTCACCTCACACAAGAAGTCGTTGTTCAAAGGCCACCGAGTCTACATGCTTACACACAGACAAACAAGTAGCTGTCAGTAAGAGAGGAGGACTGCATGAAGGAACAAGTGGAGAATGCCTAAGCATGAGCAATAACACATTACTGAGTTGTGCCTTCTGGGAGCGAGAACTTAACTCAAGCTGAGAGCCTGCTATGTGATCTGAACTAATATAAACATACTTCACCAGTGTTTGGAGGAATTAGTCTGAACATGGTATTCCTCATGGCACTGAAATTAGTCAGAAATGATCATAGTTTGGATATTATTTATGATTGTATATATGGTTTTATAACCATTTATGCATACCATTACCACAAAAAATATATTAATAAAGATCGCACATTTCACATTTTCATCAAATGGATATTCTCATGTTCTCAAAATAGCATGCTGAAAAGCTGGCAAGTCTAATCACAGTAGGCTTAAGAACAAATTGCGTGTATTGGATTTGTTCTTTTTCTTTTTACATTATTGTAAATTTTGCTTTATGATAAAATTTGCATTTTGTTGGTCATACAAACCCGATTCCAAAAAATTGGGATGCCATGTAAAACGTACATAAAAACCTTTTCGACCCACAATACTGTGCAAAAGTCCTGAGCCACCCTATTTTTTTTTTTTTAAACACATTTTCTTAGAGGTAAATATTTGATGAATTCTGCATAAAAAAAGAAGCGAGTGTGACAATCAAAGTGTCCAGAAGAACTGTGGCAGATTCTCCAAGATGCTCAGTAAAACGTACAGCTCAGTTCCTTATAAAACGTGTGCACGCATTGTACCTGGGACCACTATTTAAGAAAAAAAGCAAAGGGTTGTCGCGTCAAATATTGTCTTTGTTTATTTTATTACTGTTTACTGCACTTTGTATTTTTCTTTTAAGTAGAAAGATGTAATGCCATTATTTCTAAGTCATCTTTACTAAAAAAAAAAAAAAAGAAAAGAAAAAAAAAGAGAAAGAAAATAGGGTGGCTTTTGCACAGTGCTGTATGTTCAACTGAATAAAATACAAAGTCAAAACATTAACTGTTCAAACTGATAAACTTTATTGTCTTTTGTAAATATACACTCATTCTGAATTTGATGCCTGCAACACATTGCAAAGAAGTTGAGACAGGGCAACAGAAGACCAAGGTTTATTGGTAGCAGGGGATAGTATCATGATTGGGTATGAAAGAGACAAGTATGGGGTGAGGTTCAACAACATACAGTTTCTCAACATTTCAGTTTCTCAGCATACCCTTGCAAGAAATTTAGGGATTTCACCATCTACAATCCATATCAAAATATTCAGACAATCCGGAGAAATCTTGCACATACGGGGCAAGGCTAAAAACCAACCGTGACCTTGGAGCTCTCGGGTGTCACTGCGTTAAAAACCGACATGATTGTATAAAAGACATTATTACATGGGCTCAGGAACACTTCAGAATCCTGTTAAATTAGTAAATCAGTTCGTCGCTGCATATACAAATGCAAAGCAAAAGCCAAATCTCAACAACATCCAGAAACGCCCCCAACTTATCCGGGCCCGAGTTCTTCGGCGATGGACTGTTTTGGAAATCATGGACACTGTGTCCTCCTGGCTAAAGAGGACAAAGTTCTAAAATCAGCATCTGTGATGTGTGATGGTACGAGTATGTTAGTGCACATGGCATGGGTAACTTGCACATCTGTGAAGGCACATTAATGCTAAAAGGTACATACCGGTTTTAGAGCAACATATGCTGCCATCCAGATCTCTGTTTATTCTAGCAAGACAATGCCAAGCCACGTTCTGCACGTGTTACCGCAGCACGGCTTCATAGCAAAACAGAGTGGGTACTAGACATGGCTGAATGCAGTCTAGACCTGTGTGTGGCGTATTATATAATGCAAAATACGGTGACCAACGGAGACTGTAGACTGTAGAGCAAACGAGATCGTATATCAAGAAAGAATTTCACTTTCCAAACTTCAACAATTACTGTCTCAGTTCCACAACGCTTACTGGGTATTGTTAAAAGAAAAGGTGATGTAACAGTGGTAAACATGCCCCCGTCCCAACTTTTTAGGCATGTGTCTCAGGCCGCTAATTCAGAATTGGTGAATATTTACCAAAAAAAAATAAGTTTATCAGTTTGAACATTAAATATTTTGTCTTTGTATTGTATTTAGCTAACATGCATCAAAAAGGATTTGCAATTGACTCCAAACAACCGACTGAATCAATACAGGATCACCACCGCAATGCTCGGTATTGAAACGAACGTCCACATGCACAAATCTACAGAAGCTTAAAGCTTAAAATATTCTGGAAATCTTGTTTTATTTTGTTACACACTACAGGAAGCCTAAACAATATGAACTACGGGGTGCCAATCATTTCGAAAGTAGTGTTCTGCTGGGGGAAAACACTTTAACTGGTCAAACGTTTGAAGTATAGAGAATCTCCTCATGCTTACATTGAAAACATTACAATTTCATGTGCCAGTAATACTGGAACTGATTGTAGAGTGTAATTTCTAGCTAATATCTAACTCAATCTAGCATATGGCATGTAAAATGTAACACTTATATTTACATTTATGTCATTTGGCAGACGCCCTTATCCAGAGCGACTTACATACATATTATTTTTTTTATACAAGTGAGCAGTGAAGGTTAAGGGCCTTGCTCAAGGGCCCAGCAGTGGCAGCTTGGCGGTGCTGGGATTTGAACTCACGACCTTCTGAGCACTAGTCCAACATCTTAACCACTGCGCTACCACAGACTTATACATATATTTAATGAAAAGAAGTGGAAAAAAGTTGCAAATATTCTAATCATCTATGTATTTAACATTACCCATACGTATTTTCTAATCTCTCATCAGCTTTCCATCTTGACAATCCTCTACGTTTTGTAAGACCGGCTCCTCAGTGTGTTTCCGATTGAAATAAACCCAGTTAGAAATAAAGCGGATCAGATAAATCAACTGGAAAAGTGTGGTCCGTTTTCTTAAACGTCTCTCCAAATTACGCTCCCAGACAAAATGATAATGTGCTCCAAACTGACTCTTGGACGTCTCATTCACGACTCGCACAAAAACGCACATTCCTACCTATAACCCGGACAACACGAACAATGTATTTCGCCATGGAGACTATCAGCAGATCACTCCAGCACAAACACTGACCATGAGAAAGCTCTGTGTGGAGTGCAAATACAGAACGGCATGCTTGATTATCAGCAGGAATTCTGGCGCACAAAATTTTTCACATACAGCAGAAAAGAGAAACTCCTTCAACAGGCAGCTATCTCTGGAAATAAACAGCATGTGTCTATGCCATAAGCAGCAGCACATCGGATTATGAGTGAGCATGATCCATTTAGGTCATGTTCCTGAATTAAACAACTTTACTTATGCTGATAAATTTCTTACAGAGCATATTACATTTAACTTCCTTAGGGAAGAGGATATGGCAAACGTTTTCACAAAACCAATGGTCCACGTGTAGGCAAATTCCTACATATATATTCAATTACTTTATTTAACAAGAAGACTGATATACTCTCTTTTCAAGTAGTCAGCTGTGAGGACACTGTTGCTAGGCAACTGAAAACTATGGAAGCTAAGGAGAGCTCAGCTAATTTCTGAGGTGATTTTGTTAGCGAGCAAGAATTTCTCTAATAAAGGCTACAGGCAATGAAAAGGCACACATGTCAGTAAAAAACAAACAAATTCACTGAGAACGTCAACATTTCTCTCAGATGTATCGGAAAAAGTCTACGAAAATACTCCATACAACCCAAATTTCACAGTAACTGCACTTAGCATGAACTGCTAAATCTTCACAGACAAAGCTACAGCATATTGAAAAACAAACACCATCAGATCATTATATCTATTTGATATGTTTTCAGAATGCTGCAGGAATGCCAGTTTTGTAACATTAACAGCTTTATTATTTCTTAGAATTTTTGTCAATGATTTTTTTGTTTTTTCTGCACAGTTTTAATTGATTTCCTTCATGTGAGTGCTAACTTAACTTCTATGGGAAACGCTAAGGTTGAGTCAGGAGATAAAATAATGTTCAGCTTGGATGTGTTATAAACGTTCTCCAATAAAAAGCGCACTTCGTTTTTCCGCTAAAATATCATAATATGCGATGTTTTTTTGTCCCTCGACTGTTGGATGTAGAGGAATCCCATTTTATAACATTATAAAGATTAAAAAAATGACTTCAAGCAACACTAATTCAATAAAAGATTCATTATTCTCAATCACGGTCATGCCGTTACTTCGATGGAGCCTTCACCGTAACCTATTCTGGTGGGTCGACATGATTTTCCACTTAATAAATTATACACAAACACCAAACTGCTAGAAACAAGTCCTCTCAGAAACGTGTATGCAAATGTAACTGAACCACAGGATGCTTTCCTGGCTGGTCCAGTCAATTCCAAGAAACATGGGGTCATTCTCAAAACAAAACACACCCGTTGGCACAGCAGTGACCACCCTAAACACGTCTAATGGATTCTTTCTGCTTTTTCCCCCCCCCAGAATCGTCTAAATAGAACAGCCTTCATCAACTGATCCATGTGTGTATATGCAGACGTTCCCAGTACCACCCAGTTTCAGTCCAACGGCTGTTTCCATATTTATGTAGTGATACAGAAAGGCTTCCTGTCATCCTGGAGAAAGTTACCTCAGCTTTCCTAAACTCTAAATCAGAAAAGTGAGACGCATCGCTTCTCTGCCGCACCTACTTTCTGCTGTGATTCATGTCAAGCCAAAACACGAGGGAGCTGTAGATACCGCTGATTCATGAAAATGAGCCCTTTCTTAATCATGGTAATGTTAAAATCTGTAATAAGAGCGTCAAGACACGAGTGTAACGGATTCGTCACAGGCTGTAAATCCGTGGCGTCTGAGCACAGAGTCAGCAAATTGGATTTTTTATGCTAGGCCTAATGCTGTATGCTTGTCATTCTGCTGCGGTTCAGCTGGAGGTCTCCTTCCCAAGTGGGGCAAGACATCCTTTAAAAACATTTTTCACCCAATAGTGGAATTCCCTACGCACATTCATTAACATTTAATTACTTGCCAGATGCATTTATTCGGTGTGATTTACAAATGAGGCAGAGTAAAATCCAAGCCTATGCATGAGAACTTTAGCGTCAAGTATCTTGTTTGAGGGCTTGACTCTCTCACAATCGTGGGAATTTGACCTCACAACCTTCCTATCACCAACACGTAATCTTTAACACTGAGATTCGTCTATAGCTTTGGCTTCTATATTGGACAGGAGGTTTAATTGTTACACACTAAAAACACTTAATTAGGGATTTGTTGATGAAATTGGCAGTCAGTTCATAACGGAGAACGTTTTTAACACGGCAGGATCAGTGACACACACACACACACACACACACACATCAAAACCTCTGATTTATGACTTATTTACTTCACCCTTTAAAATCAAACAGTAAAAAAGGAAATATACAAAACCTTTGGTGAGTGCTGGTTCATAATACTCCACATAAAATTCCTTGGTACCCTTACAGCTCATTGAAACAATGCTTCATTCTTCCTTAAAAGTGACTATATTAAAAGCAATTGTCTCATGTATACCTGCATGCCTTTAGTATGTGATAGAGAATTGTTTTTTTCGTTTTTTTTAAGATATTCTGAAATAGTCACATTTGTTGGTACTCCTAAAAAAGATGATGCATCATTGCATCATGTTTCAAACTAATTCTTTAACCTTAATTAGTATCACTGGAGTGATTACTAATTACTTCAATCTTCTTGTATCTATAAGGTCCAACCTCCAGCCTGTAGCCAACCTCCCAGGATATGGCCACAACAGGAAACTCAACCCCAGGTTGATCAGAAGGATAGTAGATCATGGATGGTAGACCAAGAGCCAAGGAAAACATCCAAGATCATTCAAGCTGAACTCCAACTGTCTGATCACAACATCCATTGCCTTTTGAACAACAGTGGGCTCCATGGAAGAAGAGCCAGGACGTCTCAACTATTGAAAGAAAACCACAAAAATCCAGACTAGAATTTGCTAAAATGCATGATGACAAAGTTTCTGGGAGAATGTTCTTTGGACTGATGAGGCAAAACTGAAGCTTGTTGGCAAGTCACATCAGCTCTATGTTCACAGATGGAAAAATGAAGCTTTCAAAGAAAAGAGCACTAGACCTACTGGGAAACATTGAGGGAGCTCGGGTTATGTTTTGGGGCTGCTTTGCTGCATCCGGCAGCGGGTGCCTTGCCGTGCAAGTCTCAAGACTATCAAGGCATCTTGGAGAAACTCACTGCCCAGTTTTAGAAAGCTCAGCCTCAGTCGCTGGTCATGGGTCCTCCATCAGGATAATGACCCAACACACACAGTTAAAAGTACCAAAGAATGGCTGACAAAAACAGTCCTGATCTTAATCCTATTGAACATCTACTGAAATATCTAAACAATGCAGTGTGGAGAGGGCAACCTAAACCTGAGACGGTTAGAGCAGTTTGCTCAGGAAGAGTGGGACGAACTTCCTGTTGGCAGTTGCACAAGTCTCACTGAGAGCTACTGAGATCACTTGTTAGCAGTGATGTTAAGTTAAGCGTACCATCATTTTTGTCCATGCGATTTTCATTTGTTTTTATTATGTAAAATATTCAGTTGGATCGAAAATCAAAGTAAAGTCTGATTTGTGTTAAACATGGAATGAACAATGATGGATACCATTAACTTTTGTTAGTTTCAAGTTATTTCAGAGATAGTTGTGGGGGTTTTTTTGTGAAAGGGTGCCAACAAATTTGTCCACATCTGTATCCAAAAATTTTTTTTTTTTACTACCAATATATGAATTTGCAGTCAAGCTTTTTTCCCTCTGAAGCCAGTAGATCTCTGAGCCAAGATGAAAGTAAATCTCCTTAGTAAATAATTTCTAAATTAGTAATAATATCTAAAATGTGATCTTTCCTGATGTGGGCAGCATTACAGGCTTTTAAGAGATACAATCATCACTAATATACGGCCGAGTGCCCGAGTTATCCTTACTTCTTTACTAATGTTTCTTTGAATTTGAATTGGACTGGTGCTGAATTAAAACTTTGAGAGGCTGATGGAAAAAAAAAACAGTTTATAAATGTCATAAATGTGTTATTAAAAGTCCACTATGTAGGATTCCACCACCTGAATGCCCCTCCCTTTCCAAGCGTGTATTACAGCGTACGGTGGGCGTCGCGTACTTCCAAGCGCTTACATTCTTACATTACATGCTTTTTCTGTGCTAAATAACAAGTACGATCCTCCATTTTTCTAAATTTGTGTTCTCAAACTTGTTAGCCTCTGATTGCTCTTCTTTCTTCTTCTTCGTCGTCTTTCTGGTGCTTCCTTCCGGATTCATGCTACAACTTATTAAAACGCGCAACGTGGAAGACGCTCTCTAGAGGTTTGTCCGCTCTGGGCTACTGTAGCAGCGCAATGTGGTGGCTCTGTAAAGGCGGACCCGCTCGCTGTGTAGATATAAAAAACTCATTCTAAGCTCACGACAACACGACAATTCACAGTTACAGGCAACTATACACTGATGAAAACATATTTATGAATTCAGTAAGTATATTATGGAATATATACTTCATTTCGGCTAATAAATACCCTCAAATTTCTACATAGTGGACCTTTAAAATCAAGATGATATATGTGACTCGATCAAGCAAAATGAGTCACTGTAACCTTTGTGGGGCGATATAGCAATGGCAATACACTGATTCATCAAACTGGCAAAAGGCAACATGTTAGCACTTGTAGTCATGAAACTCTGAGGTAATGCGCACGTGTGTGTGTGTGTGTGTGTGTGTGTGTCCTAACATGACCTAGTTCTCATCCCTCAGGCCCTAAAGGAAGAGCTGTCCTTTCAAATTCATACACCAATGGCCAAAGAGGCCACAAGCAGTACCACAACTACCACACACACACACACACACACACACGATGACGTGTCTAAATATAAGCTGACTACAGTGTGTTCCACCACGTGTCTGTTTCTTTGTCACTATTCGCGTGACTGTTTCAGCGCTACTTACATTTTCAGAATATTTGCTTATACGAGGTTAAAAAAAAAAAAAAAAAAAAAAGTCCACATTTGAGAGTTTAAATTTACATGTACTACTTTTACTCACGACTTTCCTAAATATCTTCGTCAAATAAACTTAGCTATATGAAAAGAGGTCTGTCAATAGGAGTCAGGAATCAGGAGGGTTAGCACGATGCTAGTTCCTCACAGCGCTATTGTGCTAGTGTGTTTTGTCTGATCCTTTATGAGGTTTGCTGGGTCATTGTTTCTGTGAAGCATGGATCCCAGGTTGACTACAAAACCTGAAGTAAGTATCAGCAGCAAGAAAACTGCGTGTAAATAAAATGAAAATGTAAATCATTACAGTTTAACAAAAAGAAATGATCGCGTTGCCTTCTTGTGAACGGCTTTCTTTTATTTTGGAGAAACTGACGATGGTTATAAAGTAGCTTTGCTAATGTTTAGCTGCATATGTGTAAAATGATGAACTCTTAACATTTGGATGGAATTTGATGCTTTGGATAACCCTAAGCCCAGTGCTACAAACTAATGCTAACTAATTAGCTAACAACAGTAGCAACGGTCAGCTGAAAAACTCATATGAGCTCATTAAAAACAGGAACAGGACAGCGACGACAGTCCAGAACTCAGTTCACCTGCCATTATTGTTTTGAAAGCGGCGGTGGTATGCTCGGGGAACTCATTTCGGGAACCAGAATGCTATCCAAAAAGACACACTAGGGCAGCTCTCTGTTTGGTTCATTGTAATCAACCGCAACCTTTCTTAACGGCGATATCTCTGATTAAAATGGCTTCTCCGAGCGTGGCTTTCTGTGAATCGTTGAGAATGAGAGCCGTTAAAATAACTCGTTCCATTGTTGTTGCACTTCACCCACCTAACCACCAGCGCTCAACTAACGCACGTTTAAACGAGCTCTCCGTTTGTCACGCGGTCTCACGTTTGTGTCTCTGTACGCACACGCAGACACACAAGCACAACTTACAATATCATTTTCTGAGCCTTGCGGCAGAGGAGGAGACTAGGATTATAGCAAGGAAGTCTCCTCAATAAGAGAAAATGTCATAGTCCAGACATACAGTGACTGAAACTGCTCTGAAGAACTCGCAGCACTAACAATCTAAAAATATGGTGAGATTAACACCTCCAAGTCCCTGTCACAACAGTGCGTCTCAGTATGACATTACCAGAATGAGTGCATCACCAACAAGTGCTTTTAAAACTAATTAATAAAACAAAATTCACTGTTCATATTTTCATAATATTTGACTTTATCTGAAGGCAAAATTTGAATATTTACAGTCTTAGATATACTTTCATGCTGCTTTTACGCTGACGGTGCAAGAGGTCCCAAACTTGTTTTTTTTTTGGGGGGGGTGGGTTTGGGCAAATGACCCCAAACTTACATTAGCACAAGCTGCATTGTTCACACATGTACTTGTACAACCGGAAGATTTAAAAATGACGAATATTAGACGGCATGTCAGAGACAAAACATCCCCGTGTCAGCTTTCCAAGTCGAACTGTAAAATGTTGAGCGATTTCATGCACAGCAACATGCTCGGTCTCTTAAAACGTCGTCGTCATGACCTGCATCACAGATCGTAAACTCTGACCTTACATTCAAACGTATGTACTAATCTAGAAAATCCAGAAGACACAAAACAGACCATGACAGCATGTGATTTTATACACAGCGCTACTTTGTTTAGAGAACTAGTGTAATTAAATGGATGGGGAAATGTGTCCGCTTTTATTGTTGAATTATGCTAGTGCAGTGTCAGGATTGTGAAAAGCACTAAAATAACACGCACCCTTTTCATTTTTAACATGGTTTGTCTGAACGTAATCCCGGTAACATTTCAAACAAGCCTCATATTAAAAAAGGCAAACATGATAGACTGAAGGAGGAAGATGAAGCATAAAAGGAGGAAGTGTGTGTGTGATTCAACCCTACATGAAGCAAAGTTACTCTTATCACCCTGAAGCAGATTATTTTACCTATAACCACAAGCATGTCCAGATATGTTTTTTCCCTCTTATACCTCTTATAGCAATTTGTCAACATTTTTTATTTTTTTTTAATTTTTAACAACATCATACTTTGTAACTGTTCATCAGTTTACATTTATTTTCGCAAATACCGTGTTATGTGTATGTTATAAATTACACGTTATTAACCTGTTTAAGTTACAGCTGGAACTACTTTCTGAGCCGTGTTATACAAAATTATTACACGGCTCATTTGAATACTCGGGTCTGATTGGTCAGTTATGGCATTCGACGGTCTGTTATTTCTGCGGAACAAGAAGAAAAGAAAATCAATCAATATTTTGTCAAATTATTGATTTCTTTAGTAAGCAGCCACGTAACAAGTGGGATAAAGTACAGCGGCCCGACGAGGTCCTGCGTCACCCTGTCAGGGTTTAATCTGCAATAATGACCGGGGGTACATTACCCTTTAAATCTTCTGACCAATCAGATTTGAGCATTCAACTGCGCTCTTGTATAATCCTTGTTAAAATGAACACCACATTTTCAGTCAGTTTATTATTAGTGCTAGATTATGTGGCGCATCTGCCAAAAGTATCCCTGTGAATGAGGTGTTACTATGGAAACGGTAACGTATTAACGCGCATTAATATGAATTTGAATTACAGCCGGAACTACTGTCAGAGCTGCTGACCAATCAGAATGGAGAATTCCGTGTCGCTGTAGGAAATAACGCTACACAGGGTCTGTGATGTCCAGTGAAGTAAGTGACCGGTGCTCTAAAGTTTCCTGGTGTGACTTCAGTGTACATAACAAGACAAAAAGTAACTCACCCACAGTGGCCACTGTATCGAAGTCGTCCAGAGAGTAAGCCCTGTTGTTTAAAGCTAAAGATGCTGCCATTGTAGATAACGTGGCGCTGTTTGTTGTGTCTGTCTCTTCAGTGGTCAGTCCTTTTGTTGTTGTTATTGTTGCCATCTTGCCATCCGCTCGACTCGTAAAAGGAACCACACAGGGCTTTTTACGAGTTATTCCGGTTTCTTCCCAGAAGACGGGAACCGTTAATCTTCTTTGTTCACACAAACCGGAGTTTCTATGTGATAAAGCACCATAACCGGTTAACTGGCTAAAGAAACAGGCTGTTAATTAATAATCTGCGTTAATGGAAATGTCACGTATTTCCTCTCGCTCTCTCTACTTAATAAAAGGTACTTAGCGTTAGTAAACAAAGGCTCGACTGATAACTGATAGGACAAAATTATCCAAAATCCCGAGTTTCCCGGTGTCAGTTAGTACCCACTGGCGTGTCCTTCCGTCTCTTTTCGCTATCCGAGACATTTAAATTATTCACTTCCTCCCTCTCCAGTACCCACACCGAAACACGAACCCGTGTGCTCTACCGGACAATGAATTAAAAATAAATAGAAAAAAAGATTGACAACCGCAGGAACCAATCACAGCCGTGGCATGTCAGAAATGCTCCAATGGAGTGTCAGGGGGCGGGGCTTAATCTATGCGCGGCTCTGTGTCATGAGGGCGTGTCTGTCTTTGCGTATGGTTTCTGCCCATGTGTATAAAGGCAACGTCCCAAACCGCAAATAATAGTATGTCTAAAGAACACGGTTACCACGGTTACCGCTCATATTGGACATACTATTTAGTGTGGTAGTACTTGATTTGAGACGGAACTCAGAACTGGCGGTTTGGGAGAGAGATACAAACAAGAAACGTCTTCATTTCCTTGTCTTGTCTATTTTTTTTTTTTTAGCCTTTTCGTTTTTCTTTCTTTTTCCTTTTCTTTTATTCCCCACAAGATTATTTATAATCTTTATTTTTTTCCTTTGCTGTTTCCCCTTGTCTTCCTTTCTTCAGTTGTCTTTTGTTGCTTTTTCTTTGTTGTGTATTTTATTCAATTAGCTAGAGGTGAATAAAGATGTACATAAATATACATTTTTTCTGTCTTGTCTATTTTTTCCCCCCATTTAAAAGCCTTTTTTGCTTTTGCTTTTTTCCTTCTTGTTTTTTTTTTTTTTTTCATTCCTTCCTTTTTCTTGTTTCTTATTTTATTTGGTTTCCTTCTTGTCTTTTCATTTTCCTGTCTTCAATTTTTTTTCGCTTCACACTTAGTTGAAGTGCCTGAAGTACAAGAAATTAGCTTCAAAACAGACTCTCTTGCTGAAATGTATTTAAAAACTGCTTGAAGGAAAGAAAAACATTTGATATACAACATGACGTTTACTGTTTAATTAATCATGCAATTAGTCAGTACCTGCCTCTACACAGGCTCATCACTTCCACCTGACACCTCTTGGTGTAGTCTGTGTGATAGCTGGAAAGTGTAATCCAGACTAACAGCTGGATTCAGGAGGAGAAAACCTGGAGTAAAACTTGTACAACAATATAACAGTATAACAGATTTCCAATAGACTCATGACACCAGTCCTTGTTGTATCCATACTAATTTTTACAGTATTTGACTCCATGTTGGCATCATTTGTGTTTAATTCACTTGTTCCATAATTTGGCAGACGTACTGACCAGCAGGTCTCTTTTTTAGATGCTTGGTTCCTCTTAAGGTTCCTTTCTGATGTTTTTTGAGAGTTCCCTTGTAGCATTGCTCATTACTGATGTGAACTTGGATATATGAAGCTGGTTTGTGACAATAATTGTTGTCAAATGTACACTATAAATAATTACATTTAGGAAAAACATATTGCTGCATTTTAATATTTTTTCTAATATTTTACTTAACTCAGAAGTGGAAAGTCAGAACTCCGAACCACACCAACCTCCGACAAAGTGTTGAAAAACATGAAGACATCCATGTTCATCTTTCGGTAAGCAATAATCTAGCCAGCTATCTGTGATGAGTAACGTGTGTTTTTCGCCACAAATAAGCAAATTGTTACAGATTTAATAAGCAAATATATCTGCGTAGTGATTTCTCTAAAGCTAATACTAATCTGTTTACCCAGTATAACTCATTTAAAAGTAAAGTAGTGCTATTTTGTTTACTCTAAATGCTGTGAGCAGCCATATTGATTTGACATCACTTGCTGAACTTGGGGATGAGTTGACTCTCCAGAGTAGGAATTCTGACTTGAGGTTGGTTTTATCCTGGTCAGAGCTTTCAAGTTTTAGTCGCATGCAGAATTAAACCAGAAGCGCGCTCTGAGAAGGCAGATGTCCGTCAACGACAATATTCGACTCTTCTAATGATATGCAAAGCGGTGTCTGCTAGCACTTTATCTGTCTGGATATATTTCAAGTTGAGTCATCGTATTCCTACATTGGCTGTATTTTGTGACTATGCCGTATCTCAGAAGTAATTGAAAATTGGAAATTGAAACTAGATTCGTGGATCCACCCTGTGACTTGGATCTGCTCCAAATTTTAACGGTTTCTTACTTCGCTCATGCCGCAACCTTCCACCAAGTTTCATGGAAATTGGTGCAGTAGGTCTTGCGACAATCCTGCTCACAGTCAGACAAATGAACAAACGACACTGAAAACATAACCTCCTTGGTGGAGGTAATTTACAACTTGTTTTGTGATTAAACTTGAATGAAGTTCTTTAAATAAAATAATTGTTTGGAAAATCTGTGACGTTAGAGATAGTTGGTGATGCGTCCTTTATTTATTACATGTTAACGCACTTTATACCTAGTGAGAGAGAGACTACATAAAGGGCACACAGAACTCTCATTGCAAGAATTCTAAATTACTGTCCTAAATTACCGCCAGCAGCTGGTTGGTTGCTCAGGTAACTCTTTAGATAGACTGGTACACACACACACACACACACACACACACACACACATTTCCACAGAAGAGGCTCTTTGACTCGGTGACTTACTGACCCACTGGCAAACGGTCTCATATTTCACTGTGTACGCTCCATACTCCTGTACACTCGTCTACAGGCCTGTGTGCACAGTATTTCACTTCTGCAGGCGTCTAAAGTAAGAAATGTTAAATCTCTGACTAGATATTTGTTGTGATCTTGACACCTCTTTTGTTGTGCAGTCATTTCACAATTTCAGGCTTGACGTGCTAGCTCTTTGTCTCATGCGCATTGCTTCTCTCCGCAGCCTGCACACCTTTTCTCATTTCATTTTGTGAAATGGTTTTCTGCTATGCGTCCGCGTAGTGCATATTAGGAAAATGAATGACTCTCATGAGGCGTGTGATAAAATCATCCCTCACTGGCACATTTGCTTTCTACTTTCAGCCAAAAAAAAAGAAGCAATCATTATATACATTCCATATATATTCAGAAACAGGCAAAACCACATAATACACTACAAACAATTCCAAGGTAAATGTATCATAATAAACTATAAGTACTGCAACTGAAACACATTTTGTAGTGTTGCTTCAGCAGATAAAGGCATGCTAACTTTTTAGTGGATGATGGATAATGCTAATGTTAGATTTCTTTCATAAACTACAATAATGGCCACCCAATCTTCCTAGATTTCTACTTTAGTTTCATCATAATTATGACTTCTTCCATGTGGTAGTCAGAGCATAATACAGTTGTACATTATGTCCTCCGTACAGAACAGCTTCAACTCTGGGATGTTGGTGGGTTTCCTCACATTAACTGCTCGCTTCCACAACATTTCAATTGGATTAAGGTCAGGACTTTGACTTGGCCATCCCAAAACATTAACTTTATTTTTCTTTAACCATTCTTTGGTAGAACGACTTGTGTGCTTAGGGTCGTTGTCTTGCTGCATGACCCACCTTCTCTTGAGAT
>JAQQZX010000010.1:3546723-3557942 GCA_030068355.1 Notoglanidium maculatum
GGACGTGTGAAAATCTGATGATGTTTTAGGTCATATTTATGCAGAAATATAGAAAATTCTAAAGGGTTCACAAACTTCCAAGCACAACTGTAGCTACAATATACAAGATCATTCCTAGCTAGCATCCAGCACATCATCTATAAACAGTACAGTGAATATTAAGATATTTTACTGATCATATTTTAAATAAAGTATAATGAAAATATTATAATAATATATAATAATATTCATTATAATAATAATAAAAAGCTTGGCTGTAGATGAATTATGAAAAAAAAAAAAATACTTTACAGTGGTTTTAGTACATTTTACACAATGTTAAAGCTAGGGTAGGTAATTTTTAAATACACACTGCCTGACTACTGCTGGCGGACGAGTCTACAAGAGACAGCGTTGGGGAAAGGAGTCTCATTCACATGGGGAAAAAAAACAACAACTTTTGACTGTCAAAGCATTTGATTTATCCCTTGCGGTCAGGAAGAGAATTCCAAGAAATGTAAGAAAAAATGCTTCTGAAAAAAAAACCAAAACCAAAAAAAAAAACCCTACCTAAAAAATAACACTGTGGAAACTATAACATTAAAGTTTTTCCAGCTCAAAATGTTGCACCAACATTGTAGGAATGTTTATGAAATGTTAGTTATCCTACATGGGTCCGGCTGCAAGCCAAGTCGCAGGTTTATATCAACACGCTCATAATAATATGTTACTGTATCTATAGTGAAATCTCCAAAATAGCCTGCTACAGCTGCTGT
This sequence comes from Notoglanidium maculatum, assembly GCA_030068355.1. Taxonomy (NCBI): domain Eukaryota; kingdom Metazoa; phylum Chordata; class Actinopteri; order Siluriformes; family Auchenoglanididae; genus Notoglanidium; species Notoglanidium maculatum. The sequence continues at coordinate 3,547,479 of JAQQZX010000010.1, forward strand.
AACATAAGTAATAACAGGTTTCATTGCTGTTTCACCAATTCACCACAAGATTTTGCCAAAATTGGAAAAAAAATGTCACTTTCTGCACCTTATTGGCCAGACCTGAAAACTAATATCACACATTATAACATATTAAATTTGAAGAGACCCTCCCCCAGTGTGGTATTTGATAAATCGTTATATTTTCATAGCAAAGAATTTCTACATTAAATACAATATATATAAGGTGTATACAAGTACTGGCCATGCCTGGCTATAACATAAGATCCTGATTGAGTCCTCGGTGAAGCTCTGCTTCACAGATTAGGAGCGGACACAGGACAGATAGCTCAAATAACTCGATTACAGCTTTCAGTGGCTGTCAGTTTAATTGATATCTCACATTTCAGACAGTCCACGAGATCCTCCCGTCTTTAAAACCCTGCACATTCGGTTAAAATGTACGAATGCGAGTTCCACAAGGCGAAGATCGTTGGTGATCGGCCAAAATGATGTACAGTTGTGAGGAAAAAGTGAATGTTTCATAGGAGACTTTTTTGTACAATATACTCCAAAAAAAAAAAAAAAATAACAGCCTTTGAGAAAATGGACAGTTTGTAAAACATAAAATTATCTATTATTATAAAAATATTACTCTATCAAGTAAATAGCCAATGGGCTTCTTGCTAATCGGCTAATTAGCAGTTTGTACAAAATGGCTAGCTGGATGTAAAGCAGCATAAATCACACTCAAACTGCTCTGTATAAAATGACATAATAAGCCATCTAGCGGTCGAATATATATATACACATGCCGTCAGTTCCAAAACTATTGGCACCTTCAGTAAAGATGGCTCAAAACTGCTTTTTTTTTTTTTTTTGCAGTTTTATTTTGCACCTGAAAAGATGCCAGAAATTGAAGTAAATTTCATAAAATGTCATGCCACAATTATTGGCCTCCCTACAAACTCTAACTTCACCAGCTTTGTAAGTTGTTTCTATATAGAAAGGGTGTTTATATAAACCTTGTAGTCAGCACTGATGTCCACTCTGCTGTCACAGGTGATGAATCAACACCTTCTGACCAATCAGAATCAAGCATTCAACAGCGATGTGGTATAAAATTATAATACATAAAGAGTGTCTTATTTAATCAAATAAATACACATTTCCCACTGCTACATTTCTTATTAACCAAACGAAAGTGTAATTTCCTCTATTTATATCCTGGTGTTTTGTTGGAGCTCTTATTGTTGCTAATCTGTAAAAAATGATTTTGTGCAGGCGTATTTAGAAACGTCAGCATCTCTCGTATAGCATCTGCCAAAGGACAAAGAGTAGTTTATCATAATCTGCTTTTGCAAATGGCGTCTGCATCAAATGTAATATATTTACACAGACCTAATCAATGTAGCATAATTTACTATATAATGAAAAATCATTTAGCTTGTTTCTGTCTCAGACAGTTTTCGCATCCACGTCTGGTGCAACACAGTTTTTAACAAAAAAGCAGACAATGGGTGAAGAGTTCAGTAATTCTGTGAAAATCAGTCCAACTGAGGAAAGTTCCTGAATGACATAGGGCTCAGTTGTGACCCAGACTGACACAGCGAGGCTGTAACAAACGTATGTGTACTACTAAGGTGTACGTGAATAATCAGAGGTAACTCACCAGCATTTAAAATTCAACAGGTCAGGGAGCCCTTTATTACCACATGTGAAAATCATCTCAAAACCTTTTTACTTTGGCAGTTAATTGGACTGAACTCTGGCATTTAAACGACCCATTTCCTGAAGTTGAACAAAAAAATGTTAATACTGGCAGTTATATAACTTTTCACACAGTTCCTTATGCGGAAAGACACTGAAAGTTGGAAAGGTCACTTCAGTTTCTGTGACTGGGGTAAAACAGGCAGATCATGTAAGCATATTCCTAATGACGGTCTGTACAGGGGTCTGCACATTGTATTTTTTATAATTTTTTTAAATAAGATCTTGTTTCCCACAGGATATCATGAAATCTTTTTCCAACATGTCATATTTGATGGGATACACACACTCACTGGTTATTATTAGGAACACCAAACTGGAGCAGTTGAATATTGGAAAAAGACTTTTCCAGTTTTCAGTTGTCCAGTTTTCTCAGATTCCTGACAAAAAAAAAAAAAAAGACATTTTCTGTTGTAGCCCATCTGCCGGCATGTTGAAATCTCGACATGCTTTTCTGCTCACCACAGTTGTAAAGAGTGATCATGTGAGATGCAGTAGCCGTCAGTCTCCTGTCCTCTCTCATCAACAAGGCTCTGCTTTTTGTTTTTCTCACCACTCTGTGTAAAATCTAGAGACTGTTGTGTGTGAAAATCCCCAGCAGTTTTACCGAGTTCACATGTTTGACATGAGCGTTAACTGAAGCTCTTGATCTGTCCCTTCCATATTATGCATTGTGCTGCGGTCACATCGGCTGATTGGATAATTGCATAATTGTGCAGGTGTACAGGTGTGCCTAGTAAAATGATTGGGGAGTGAATGTTACCAGGGGTCATTTCTATACGACATGAACTGCCAAAGATACTCCAGTAATAAGAACATTATGCTAGCTTCTCATGTAAAACTAATCCAAATAGGTCTTAAAATATAAGCAGTACCAGATTGCGTTTTCTTTTGTAATCGAACAGGCTATAATTATGATTTATGTAGCAGTCTGAAGGTAGAAGACATTGCCAATAAAGGACAAGATGCTTGGACAGAAAACATGGCCCAGAACTCCTCAATCCCATTCCGAAGCTTTTCCACTGTTCATTTTAGTTATATAATGTCTGAATTGGAAATAGTAACCAGTTCAACAAACATGAACACAATTGTCTTTCTTCAGACAGAACAGACAATGCCAACTACATCGAGGATGTATTCTTGGCAAAAATATCACCAAGCATGAAGAATATTGCACCAATCCAGCCAAGCGCAATTCGTCACGGCATCATGACCTGACAGGAGTAATATTTATATCCAAGAAGATACAGAAGTGCATCCAGTAAGAGCAGACAGTCGCAGCTGACCGGCAAGATGAATCCAATACGCTGTGTGGTCTTCTCTTCTCATAGCCAGCACTCTCGAAACCCTAATATGAATTAGAAATCCAATAATGTCACGAACTCTCGGTCTCAAGGAGGGAGGAAGTGGCCGAAGCCCACAGCTCAGTGGTTTGAGAATACGATCTTTTCCCGGGGCAGAATGCATCGACACAGCGGCCAGCTGCTGCTGTATTCGAAATTCTACAGAGACTTGCTAAAACAGCGGCGTCAAGCCACAGCAGAACCACGGCTGTACAAGATGAATTGGTTTGGGTGTGTTAAAATGCAAAAAAACCCCACTAAACTTCCTCTGAGGATTAGATATAGAGTAGCTCTCTATTTAGCACATCTGTTAGTAGATTACAAAAACAGTATGAAGAGTTTCTTATGCTAAATAGGCTAAATTAGGATTAAAGAAATCGCTAGCATTTGGCTCTTAAGTCTTTTATTCAAGGCAGAATTAAAATGTAAATGAGACAAAACTATCAGGAATATCAACATTTTCCTCAGATGTGTTGGTTAAACATCTAAAACAAGACTCTGTATGGCTCAAATTACACTATAAATACTTAGCATCGATTAACTGCTAATCGAATGCTCAGGGAGTTCATCACAATGACAAACATCAACACTGCACTGTATTTTTGACTACAAGATAATTCTTCTCATAATCATGATGAACAAAATCTTTTTTTAATGTAGGCTGTTTGAATTAGTGTTCATTTTAACAGCTCACTTGGGCTTGGTTGTATTGCTAGTTGTTCTTGTTTATTGCTAGTTTTAGTCTAGGCTGAGACTTAGCAAAAAAAAAAGGTGCTAAACAATTATAATACTAAGCAAACACACTATCAAGTATGCTAGTTCTTGCTAGCTAGCATTATATTAGCCTATTTAAGGAGTTTGTCTACGAATTAAACACTTGTCACCATGCTGATTTAAAGGAAGATGATCCTTAACCTTTATTGTTACCACCTAAAAGTTAATTATTTTCCCATAACTACAGTTTTATTCCTCTGGACTACATGGGAATTTTTTTAATTTAATGTTTAAATTGAATTTTTTTACATATAATATTGTGGAATATAATTCAGATGAGTTGGTTCCTTTTATTGCTGTTGAAACGTACATGTATGTTCCAACATCAATACACATGGCCATCACACTCACCATCTCTTTTCTCTCTCTTTTGAAGTTACGCAGCTTGTGCTTGGAAGAAAACGTACTGACCGTTACAAAATACTGACAAAGGAGACTCCTTAACGTCCATTAACGTTAAATAAAAATCTCACCGAAAAAATTAACAATTGTACATTTCTTAATTCATATACGTTAGACATTTTCTTCCAGAAAGTTTTAGTTTTTCTCTGTTGAATAAAAACATTTTTTAAATCGACTTACTATTAGACTTCAATTCTGTGGAGAATCCACCATACAAGTTCTTGCATTAATATGAACGTGACCTTTGGATCACGACCAGAACAATTGTCAGAGCTGCTCTTATAGCAAATTAGTCAACACCTTCAACCAATCAGAACTGAGATTAACAGCACGCTGAAATGTAACATTTTATCACACCATTTCAGTCAAGAGATCTTCATAACGTTGCCAACCGAGTTAGACGTAAAATACGGCAGCATGCTTCTGAAAACACAACGTTGACATATGAAGGACGAGACGGAAATTTCCCGGATGAAACCTGAATTCAAAATGGCTTCCTATTCCACCGAAATTCCAAAAACACACGTGCAGTTTATTCGCTCACTGCCATACTTTTAGTTTACTTTCGAGAGCAAACTACTTTATCAATTTCTTTCTCTTTCCACCTTCCTCTTCATTTATTCATCACAGTCCTTGTCCTTGTCTCCGCCGAGATCTCAGACATCTCTCGGCGTGCTGCTGAGCAGAACCTCGTGAGCCATCAGTAGGATTTCCTTTTCTTGACGTGTACACCCTTTTTTGATGTGATGGCCTCTCAGGAACGTCTCTCTGCGTTCTGCTCCCTCTATAAAGCACATGTCGTGGCTCACAGGCTCATCCGTGTGCTAAATCAGCCGTGGTTTGAAGGATTATGTTCTACTCAGCTAAGCTTAGTGAAAGGGAATGCTTTGGAGCGTCTGCATTTTGTCTGTCAGTATCTGAAAGCGCAGTTTGGATCCTGTCCCCATCTGTTTAAGTTTTTCAGATGCTCGTGATGGAGTTAGCTGTGCGTGTAATTGTCACTTAATGTGGCCTGATCGTCCCAGTGCTGGTCGTCCTCTGGCTCTCTTGCCATCTGTTTAGTGGTTAGTGTCGCCCTCTAGCTGCTAACTGCCGGGGCTTTGACTACAATGATGCCTCTTCTTGTTTACGGCTTGGTGGTTAATATGAAAGGAAGGAAGGAAGTTAGCAAATCTGTCATATAGCAACGGGAATAACAATTCTTTTCAGCAAATCAGATCACTGATAAATTTCGACTCGGCTCACTGCCAGTTTTTGCCAGGTATTTGCCTATATATCACATCAACTGTTCAATGATCTGCATAATATCATAATTGTTGAATGCATTATACTTTTAATATGTTTAAATATATAAAAAAATAAACCAGCAAGGCGCTGCATAATTAAGCTGACATATTAATCGCATACAGAAAGCATTCTGATATGAATGTTACAGTAGAATTGAAAGGCAATGGCTCACCAATCCCAGAATCCTGTGCATCGTTCTTGTTTTGAAAGCAAATGACTGCTACCTTCCAGCTCTCTGTACAGCAAAATCTCTGCAAGTGATACCAATCTTAAACCTTTTCTTCATCTGTGTGTCAAGCTTTTCTTTCCATTGCGGCTGCCTGCGAGACAGCCGAGACCGAATCCGGTACATTATATACGGAATAACCACAAAAAGACTGAATGAATTGGTCAAATGAATAAAAAACATAGACACTTTCAGAAAATAGCTTTAATTTCACATCACAATTTGAGATCTATGACCCAAGATGTTGCTGAATTGCTGCGGATTGTTTTAGGAATATCGGTGGCATCGCAAATGGTGACCCGTTACTTGACGCAAAAAAGGATTCTGGGAAGGGTGAGCTGGCCTCTTAAAAGACGATTTCTCTCCAGATAACTCCATTCATCTGCATAGTTACAAATATACTAAATCCTTATGCTGGGCCGAATGACACATAAGATTCCCTGCATTCTTTTTGATTATAGTTTCGTTGTGTGTAATTAACAGCATTAGAGAATCATGAATACTGGTACATTTTCAGAGCACCACAAGATCAATTTTTCCTTTCGCTATTTAAAAAATCTCCAGCACAAGATTCGAATCGCTCACGAACGACACATCACTTCTGTCAGAGGAAACCCTTTTTTGTCTATCGCACCAAACCAGACATGTTACATGTATGTTACAAAGCTGGCACACAGCAGAAGCCGACAATAAGTGTAATCAGACAAACGTACACACCGACCAATACTGGTTGTGTTATCATCCAATTATCCGCCAAGAGTTTTACAGAAGCGTTTGGATGTAGCAGCGCTTCCCACATCAATAGAACAAAAAGAGTGAGCTGTTGAGTCTCTTGGTTGTTGTTGATTAGGAGCTCATGCCCAGAGGGAGCACATTGCAGATGGCGTTTTGCATGTTTTATGAGACGCTCACATCGGCACGCTTGTGTCAGGAATACTAACAGAGCCGAGTTGGTAAATCAAAAGGTTTTGAGGAGCGGGTGATCAGAAGAGGCTGGAGACAGGAAGGTGAAGTGGATGCGTACGGAGTGCATGCCCGAGTAGCTTTGACCCAGTTTGAAATTTATTAGCATGAATAGGTTTATTCTCTGCTCTCTGGAGGTCAGAGGGACAAAATTAAGAACTCAAACAGCAGCGTTCAAAAAAAGATCGCGAACACGAACATACTGGAAAGAACGCATCAATACAAACTAATATCTGGGCCGTTCTTTTGTAGCAAATTAATATAATAATAAGACTTTAGACCAGTCAGAATCACGCATTCAACACCACTGTGGTAGAATTATTTATTAATACTTTTCATTTATGTTTAGGCATTTAAGGTTAGAAGTCAAAGTATTTCTTACAGCTTTAGTCATATGAAATCCAATAATCACTACCTCTCATTACAATCTGTTACAAATATCTAATTCTTTAATAAAGTCATTCTACATACTGTATTATAGAATTGGCATTAAATACATGCAGGTATTTTCTTTCCCATGTATATCAGAGATAATGTGATTGTACAAGCCACTTTTTTTGCCTTGCTTCTTCTTCTTCCGCAGTTTGAATACAGTTTTGGAATCAAAGTCTTCTTACTCGGTTAAGCTTCATCAGAGAGCCACCAAACTTAAACATGCAGACATCGAACCTGGAGAAGGACTGTTGTTATTTACTCAACAGACAAACAAATACACACCTCCTTCAGTGCTCATTCAAAAGCTCCGCCCTCAAATTCATGGCCATGCATTGCCATGGCAACGACACTAACACCACCAACCCCCATCACCCCCCACCTGCTCCTCCACCGGTCCTGTGATTGGTTGGAATACGCCCCCTGTTGCTGATTGGCTGGAATGATGTCGCACGGCTCGGTCTGAGCCACCTTACTCGTTTCCACATTTACAGAGCCAGGGCTGAGTACAAACACCAGCTCACACAGAATGAACAACTAGCAGGCCGTGAGGAGATATTTGCTGAATTTGCCCAAATGTATTGGATTGGAATCAATGACTGCACCTTTAAAATACGTCCTTACTATACATCCTTCCGTCATGAGCCGCACTCATCTTTTTTTGCACTGCGGAGCAATCACTCACATTTTCTTTGGGAAATGCATCTCGGGTTATTTTTCAAAGCCTTGCAGTGCTGCGAGTCACTATATATCTATGATCTATTATTTATACTATCTATTCTTTAACCAGTTCAGAACACTGAGAAAAAAAAAAGAATAATATGTTAAAATATTTTTCATCCTCGGATTGCTGGGAAGCATGAAGACAACAGGCTTCTCATCTGCTTTTACTCCGACATGCACACTCACTCACTGCGAAGTTTGGGTCACGTCGTGTGTCATGATGTGCACACACACATAGAGACGCAGACACCCTTCTGAATGCACAGTTTAGATAGCTCTCGCTACTCTTTTCAAACACACACACACACACACAGTCAGGGGAGTGATGGACTCTAATGGCAAAACAGAATGTCAGCCCAAAGTCTGCCTGGTTCAAGACAGACTGTCAAACAGAGAAAAACACAGTTTGACTTGTGCCACAGAATATAATGGTGAAGGATAGGATTTCTCTGGAAGAGTCATTTATATTCCTTTGAGCTGTGACTTCTCTGATAAACCCTGATAGGCCTAGTCTGCGTATCTACACAATAAACAAACAAACAAACGTTTTCATTGTGCCTTTTATAATAAACCCAACCAACCGATTATACGCTGCTTTCCAATAAAACTTGGAACTCGGAATTTCCGACCTCGGACTACGAAAAAGCAAAAGAAAACTGCTCAAACTCAGACATGAACATTAAACAAAGCAGAACTTCTTTACCTTTAAATACATTCTACTGTATGTACTAGTATCTGCTTTAGATCAATGAACATACAAAATATACACACACTTATTAAATCTGTTAACACTGACTGTACAGATCGCTGGTTTTAGCTTCTTGCTAACAAAAGATGAACATGGAGTCGTTCATATTTTTTTTTCCTTGAATGCTGGTAGGTTGAAAATGATGTCGTTCTGACTTCCCAGTAATACTTCTCTGCCTTTCTTTTTAAATAAAACATAGCAAAGTCTTACCAAGATTTTTATACTTGCACATGAAAGAATGCAATTGTATACATGCAAGAAATTTTCCTTCACTTCCTGTCATGTGATAAAGCCAATTTCCTGGAGTCGATTCCTGCAAGCGGGTATAAGGTAAACTTTTATACATTTTCTGTTGCCATTCTGTTGCCATACTTATTCAATTGTGAATGTCTGTAGAAAAACTCAAACTGAACAAAATTTGTATTGCTGTTTTCATTTTTTTTGGACATTATTTGGATTTTAAATGGCACGAAAATATTCTAAACATCTCTTTGACTCGAAAATGAAATTTACTTCACAAGTTTAACGTACTGTGTTTCTTTCTTCAATCAAATATGAAAACAGGGGAAATAAAGGCTCTGAACAAATTTTTATTCTTCTTATATATATATATATATATATATATATTTTATAAAGGCATGCTACTTGAAAGCCAAAGATTTCAGGTTACTGTATATCTTTATGCTTTTAATTCATTTATTTACCTGTTCAAAATCCTTCAAACTGGATTTTAACATTTAAAACAAACCCTTCACTGATTCCACATCCATACTCCGGTGCTGTAGAGAACGTGGGCTCGGGAGAACCTGCTCCTCAGAGCATGGAAGTGTGGGCCACTGCTCCATGCTGGCCACCTAGATAAGCCCAAGAGCCTGTTGGGAAATGCGTTCCTCCCAGCTTTATCAGCGTAAAACACGGGGTCTTTCTGCTCCGTAATTCTCTGGGCTGTTCGGCTAAGCGGTAGTCTGGCTCAGATGAGGTACGAGAACTTTCCAAAGGCCTGAAATCACCTCACTGAGGACAGAGAAAGAGACAGAAGTGAACTGCGTATCAGCATCAAACGTGAAATCAACAGATGTTTATCTAAGCAGACTTTCTCACACTGTTACTTCTATCAAACATGTGAGAGAAAAGGTTTGCACTACAAACATGTGAGAGCAAGTAACAAAAATGGTCAAAAGTGTATGCTAAAATATTAATACTAAAAAAACCTTGTAACATCTGTTTATAGTTTGCATCTCCCTTTTTGAATGCAATAATCATTCTCCCAGAAACCACTGGGGATGCAAACTTTTGCACTCAAACTTTTGTACGTTTTCACTAAAAATAATATATTTGCACCAAGACGGTCTCATAACAAAAGTTGACTTGTATGAAAAGGTACAAATGTCCAAGCTTAGCTTATAATCCCAATTCATATGAAATTCACTAAAATGTTTTGCAAAGAAACTGATAGAAATTTGTAACCAGTTTGATCCCAGGACAAATATTAAACATATCATGAGTGCAATGTTATCATTTTTCCCCCATTCAAAATCTTTTGGAGGATGCAAACTTTTGCACCCACCCATAGCTGTCCTTCCATATTAAGAAAGTTAGTCTATAAAGATGTTAACAATACATATATTTTCAAATTACTCATTTTAAAATCCATACTGTCGAGATAAATTAGATCAAGTTAAGCTCAGATTTTAATTTTTGCATCTTTGTCTTTTATAAGGATTCCTGAATCTGTCCCACTGATTTCACTGGTCAACAGTGAAAAAAAGGTCTAACTTTTTATAGCTGATCTAGGATAATTTTAATGCGCTAAATCC
>JAQQZX010000010.1:3565154-3578530 GCA_030068355.1 Notoglanidium maculatum
TTTTAAGTATTTCTTTATATCCAGTAATGTTTCTCATGGGTAAACATGAACACCGATTTGTTTGGTGTCCATGTGCCGTCGGAGTCACGCCAAGAAAACAAAATAAAACAAAAAAGCACGATTTTCGGATCCAGAGTGGCCGCTGCGAGCTGTGGCCGCTGCGAGCTGTGGTCGCGCCGCCATTACGCCATGAAGAGAAGATAAAGTTACTGACTGTGCATAAAGATGGAAATGCATTCCAGATCAGTCTGCAGGAGCGATATTCCTGCATTGAACTTAAAACTTCCTTTGAAAAAGTACCTGTTACATACCTACAGCTCACACGAGTTCTACCCTCTTCCAAATGAATAAACTCCAACCATTTACCCTCAGCAAAGAAATGTTCAGGAAAGGGAATATTGTATACAGATAGATGCACAGCCACAAATGCACTGACAAACCATGTTTCCTGTTAACACCCTGCAGTACATGTAGGTTTTAGAGGACACTTAATCGGACAATCACAAGACTAGTACAGACATCGGGCAGCAGAACATGAATAGTTTTCCCAAAAGTGACAATCGATGAAATTACAATGAGAATCTCTCCAAAAGCTTTTTGCCTGTTTGTTTTTAGATATGTTATCATTTTGGACATGAACAACAAGCACTGAAACAGAAATTTTGAACAATGACTAGCCAAACCAGGTATGCTAGTTTAGCAATTTACTCAGTACCCCAGTTTGCTTGATAGTAATCGCAACTTGGCTGCCTTGGTAAGATAATATTTGAAATTGGCTAAGCTAGCAATTACTTTGCAGAGCAACTATTGCTTTCCAAGCTGAACTTTCAACATGTGATAGTCAAACTATTTTGGTAAGTTTTTGGATAAAAAAATTCAGAGTGAGACCCAAAAAAAAAAACCCCCTGTCTGCATCTTAAAGATCATTTCCTTAAGGGAAAGAGAGAAAAAAAAAAGATCCAGTCAGCACCTGGCAGAGTTCTCTGGCACCAAAGCCAGCTTTCACAGTGAGATGAAGTATTTTTTAAGGCTGTAGAGTTTGCGGCAGCTGAAAAACTACAATCTTTTACAAAAGCCAAGCGGAAGAGATTGTAGAAAGAATGGTAGTAAGGCTATAAAGCAGGGCACATCAACCAAAGGCAGAAAATATTTTAGCAACACGAGTCCAAATCGGCACAATACAATATACTGGATGATAGTAATCATAATTGGAAAAACTACACAGAATGGAAAATTATAACTCAAGGAAACTACTGTGTTAGTACTGATTAAAGGACCTGAACTTAGCACCTTAGCTACTTTGCATTTAGAATGTAAGGAGTGCTCATAATAACAACAACAATATACTGATTGGCTACGATGTTACCTAAAACCAGAACAACATGTTGAACAAAATTAATTTCTTCCTTTTCTGAGCTGGATAAGAAAATGTCCTTGTCCATATAAAGACTTTCTCAGGAGTGATAAACAACTTGTGAACAGTCTTGAAATTTCTTCATGCAACAGTTATGTGATAACCGACTGGAGCTTGTAAACATCTTTAAAATATCTTTAATAGCTCCGAGAAGGAAAAAAATAATAAAGAAATGAACTACAAATGTTAAAAATGACTGATCACCGCTACCAAAGTGCATCTTCATGTACAGAAAAGAGTTTTGGGGGGCTTGATAATGTTTATTCTGACCTTTTACTAATACTTTTTTCAAAAAGTAAATGTAATGCAATGACACTATATGTAAATATTCATATCTGAATTCGGTTTGAACCCCCTAGTGGGTGTGCCCTAAAATGGATTTAAAAAAATTGGACGACTCGCTCAAATCAAAGTAAAAAAACAAAACAATATCTGTTATGCCCTTGGACATTTGTTGCACACGTCTATTCTCAGATCCACTGCGAACCTTCCATATCATTATCCATTTAGGACACACAAACTGTTCATTCTGAATGATGTATTCGTATTCTGTTAAATCCCTAGAACTGTTGTACTGATATAAAAGCTAAAACGATGACCAGAGGCAATGGGACACAGCACTGCTTTAGAGAAGAGCTAATGGACACCTGGATCACAATTTTCTGCTTTCTCTTGATGATGAAATACTTCCCCGCACTTAGGGTTGAAAGCTAAGTGGTCAGTTTGAGTAAGATTATTTTTGAGGAAGTCCAGTCATGAGTGTTTGAGTGCCACAGTAACGCAGCGAAATGCACACCTCTGCACCTACCATTTCCACTAGATCACAGCTTTTACCCATTGCCAGAGTACATGGGTATTTTGAAAGAGTGTATCTCTAGCCTTTTGCTTCTTATTTTACCACACTTCTTTTTTTGGTTTTGGTTCTTTTTATCTTGTGCCGGACCCATGCGTGTGCACTCATGTGGTCACATTTTCACCAAGCCCACTCACTTTCTTGTGTTCCAGGTCTTCGATCTTGCTCAAACTGCATTCATTCAGGTAGAGGATGTGTGAGGGTGTGACGGAGTGGGCAGTAAAGTGGTGACTATGCACAATTAAACCGTACACAGGATCATAGAAAGCCCTCTGGTGATGAGTAAACCGGAGGTATTGTGTACATCACTCACTGCGGTATTAAAGGAAACGCTTGTGTTGGGTGCCAGATGGGGGCGCTGTGGCTCTGCTGTGACCAAAGAGGCACGTTCCGTCCATCCACCATCATTCCTTCTTTGGTTTGTCTCTGCAGTGATTGCTTAAATTAAACAGGAGTGGGCAAGGATGAAGGCAGGGAGCGAGGGAGTGAGAGCAAAAGAGAAGGAGTCTACGAGAGGTTCATTTTTACCTTCTGGTGCTATAGAGAGAGAGGAGGAGGAGGAGAGAGGGAGTGAGAAAGAAGGAGGAGAGCAAATGAGAGTAGCAGCGTGAAGTTATTAGTGGTTATGGAGCATAAGGTTGGGAGAATATATTCCGGTATGTTGGTGTATCATGTTATGGAAATGTGACATAAGTTCTAGCAGAGCGTCTGTGTGCAAAGGATTTCGATGGAGTGAACTGAGTACTTGTAGCAAACCTAATCAATGAATGAAAAAAAAATCTTCATCATGGCTTCTGTAGCAGATCTTCTTTTTTTTCCTCATCCAGTCATGTATACATTTATTTAAATGATTTAGCTGAAGGCAACTCAGCTCATCAAGAAAGGGAAGTTTTGTGAAATTTCATGTTTAAAATTGACTGGACAGATAAGTATATTTTTATTCTCCACATCGAACTCAAAACACATGAATCTTAATCATGACTGTAGATGTAAGGCAGTTTGTTAACTGAATTCGGGATCAGAATGAAATTCTACATCACATTCTTTTATGATACTTAGCTCGCTTAGCTAGTTCTTCACAATGGCATGTCTGAGTCATTACAGTACAGCGTTACTAGGAATGTGTCTGATTATATCACTATAACTGTACTGTACAATGCAGAAGGTACTTGCTCTGTGTGGTTTTCAAGTGTTTTTTTGTCTTCTTCAAAAGGTACTATCATATATTTCTCTGTAAGTCTTTATTAAATATACTGTGCATTTCAAATTCACTGTCGTTACTTTGGTGCTTTTTCTCTAACAGTTAGTAGTATGAATGAGCACGTAAGCTGATTGGCTAGCCAGTAATACTGTATGCGCAATTTTACTCCTAAAATATTCAGCCAGGTTTTCATTTCAGTAATTGCACTCTTAAACAGTATCAGTGAAATGTAAACATATAATGGCGTACCAAAATCTGATGTTAGTTTACTCAGAAATATCAAAAACAAAAATAAAAAATGTATAGCTGGTAATGAAAGTTGGTAAAAGAGGACAACAGAAGAAAACGAATTGTTTTGAGGAAACGCTTAGAAGTGGATGACGGTATTTACAGCATCAGTCAAAAGTTTGGACATACCTTTGCATTCAATGTTTTTTCTTTATTTTTGTTACTTAGAAGACATTTCAGTTTATGTCTTAAAGTAATGATGTTCTGTATTTTCCCTTTACTTAGTTGAGTGGTTCTTAACATAATATGGATTACTACAGACGTTGAATAAAGTTATTTACTGTACACCAACACTACCACGATACAACACAAGTGATGATCTCAAACACATTAAGAAGGCAAGGAATTCCACTAATGAACTTTTAGCAAGGCGTAGCTGTTAGCTGGAAAGCATTCCAGGTGACTGCCTCATGAAGCTGGTTAAGATAATGTACATAGTGTCTTTTAACACTTTTTTTTTAAGCACATAATTACATATGTGCCGTATGCATTATTTCATAGTTGTGATGTCTTGAGTATTGTTCTAAAATGTAGAAAATAGTCAAAGTAAAAAAAAAAACCTCTGAACGAGTAACTTTTGACCGGTCCTGTAAGTGACTAGAGCTTTCATAGGAGAAATACATTAATATCCCCAAACACCCGATTAGTTATTTCAGTGAAAACCCGGGCCTTGGCTATGTATAGTCTTTACCAGTTTGTAGAACGGCTACCCTAGGTGACATTATAAATATTTAAAAAAAAAAATCCTGTGCTCTTATGCAACCATCTTGTGGCTTGTGGTTCCTAAACAACTGCTTATACTACTTATATCTATAAATGTCCTATTTTCTGTACAAGAAATGTTATATTATTAAGCTAGAAACAACTAGTGTGGCAGATATTCAACCTCTGTGTGTAAGAGAGAGAAAAAGAGTGATAGAGAGAGTGTGTGTCCATGGAGGCGACTGGTGTCAGGATTGGCAATGATGGATTGGATTAACTTTATGCTCTAAGGCAAACGTCCACCGTTTCCTCAACCTGACCTTGTCAATTCAGTGGCACAATCTCTGAGGACTTCCTGTCTCTTTAGGCCAACTCAAACTGAATGCCTAGTGCACTTAAAACTCTGCCTAAGACTTTCACCACAACACCGTCAGTGCTGACCAGTGCAGAAAAAAATACTCTTATTCATGTCATGACTAGCCAATTTAGATGATATTCGTTTTTCACGCATGGGCTACTTTTTGTAAAATCCAGATGTGGTTTTTTTTCCTTTAATATTTTTCGACAATCTCAAGGGTGCGATGATTATTTTAGTGCCATCTGGATGGACAGCTCTGTGATTTTATAGGCAGATGTTGGATGGATTTTTTAACCGCTGCTATATGTTTGGTCATCATTGCATGGACACACAATTAGAGCCAGAGGTTGTATACTGTGCTCAGGGGTGGAGACCTATGCAAGGAGGTTTTTAGAGTGCCACAGGGGTGTGCAGTCCCCAGTACCGCTATCTTCACATTGATGAGGTAAATCCTGTTGGCGAGTGGGACATCTCTGATGGCCAGTCCTCCATCAAGGCTCCAGGAGGCTGCCAGAGCTCTGGTCTGTCAGACTTACCCACAAGGCTTGAGGGCAGTAGCTGGACATGGTTAGCTGGCCAAAGTTAGCCTGGAGCCGCAAAAGCACCCAGTTACCGTGTGTGGCCATAAAGAGGCCTGGCAGGAAACTGGCAAAGGAGAAGCTACATATTAGCAGGGGGAGACTTATGTATGGCTAGCCAGTGACAATAGGCTGTAAGATAGAGTTTGGCAAGCAGGCGAGAAAGCAAGCATGCATCTTCTCTCCAGCTACTGCACTACATGCATCATACCATCCAATTACAACATGGATGATTTGTGGACTGACAGCTGAAGCTCCATGTATTGTAAAAATATTTAGGAAGGACCAAGAAGCGCTAATAAATATTTTTTCTCAGGTATATACATTGTATAATTTCATATTAGACTTGTAATCACTTATGTTTTCAAGTAGTGAAGTAATGGTTAGCTACAGTTTCAGTTAATGCTAGCTGGCTAGTTAACAATGAACATTTTAGCTTGGATTAGCCATTATAAGATGTACTCATTAAGGGATGCACAACACTTATACAGCCTGTGTTATTCAAACGATGCTCAATTGGGATTAAGGGGTTTAATATGTGCCAAGAAAACATTCCCCACAGCATTACACCACCTCCACCAGCCTGAACTTGTTGCCTAAGTCCAAGGCATGTTAGGTCCCTGGATTCACACTGCTGATGCAAAGATTCTTCTAGAAAACAAGATAAATGAGAACAATGTTTTTTCCAGATGTCAACTGTCCAGTTTTACTACCCACTGCTCGGATTCCTGTTCTTCTGCTGTTGGAGTCCAACTGCCTTAAGGTTCAATGTGTTTTGCGTCAGCTCAAACCAGACTGGCCATTCTCCTCTGACCTCTCTCATCAACAAGGCCATTTTTCTGTCCAGAAAACTGGATGATTTTTGTTTTGCACACCATTTTGTTTTCTCAAGAAATTGTTTATACGTGAAAATCCCAGGAGATCAGCAGTTACTGAAACCAGCCTGCCTAGCACCAACAACAATGCTCAAAGTCACCGAGTTCACGTTTCCCCAGGATTTGCTTCACGGACCCCACTTTGAGAGCCACCACGTTATGCTATAGTTATTTCCCTGACTCGTCGTGTTTTAGTGTAATTAATGCAGGCTCTGCGGCAAAGGCTATTTCTTCAGGATAGCAAAAAAAGCTTTGATCTTATGGGAAATATTATGCGGAAAAATTCCTCTTTGAAGTCACACAAATAGAGCTTATTAAACAATTAGCATCGCTATTTTGGTTGGAATCTCAGCAAGAGTACTACAGAGGGAGATTTAAGAGTAGTAGCTGCAAATGAGAAAAGCTCTGCTGTAGCCTGAATACATTCTCTCTTTCTCTCACACACACACACACACACACACACAGACATACAGAGGCACTCATATTGATGAGAGGTATTAGAAAGTCTGTTCCCCAAGGAGGCCCAGAGGAGTTTGCTTAGATCTTGTTTTAAGACAAACTGGCCCAAACAGATCTAAGCATTCTCTTTGATCCATCTTAAGTACAACAAAGTCCTGAAATAGTGACGGTGAAACGTCGGAACATGGACGTATGGCTGTGGGATTATGGAATGACGCTCATACAGGACTATCAATCCCTGGACTGGATTATTTCTATCTGGTAAAAGGTGTAATTTGTGGAAAAAAGATCATATGGACGATGTGTGAGCCTTGCTAGAGATGAATTCCCTCCAAGCAAAACCTGGATAATGTACAGTACATTGATCCACTGTTAATCACCGAGATTGCCTGTTCAACCTGAAATCATCCACTTTTTTGGGGAAACTGATGTTGAAAACTAAACTGTAATAGCTGTAATGGGAAAGAATAATGAAATGATGAATGAATAAATAAAATGAATGAATGAATGAATGAATAAATAAATAAATAAAAGGAATAAGCATGTAAGTAAAAGGGACAATGTGATGGACTGATAAGTAGATAGATAGAAACAGATGAAAGAAAGAAAGAAAGAAAGAAAGAAAGAAAGAAAACATTCATAAAAAGAAGAACGAAAGGGATGGGATGATAAACAAAGAAACAGTTAATTAGGTTCCATGCTCAGTTCTCCAATGTTTTTGGAATAGAAACCCAAACTGTTTATGCATTACAAGCTTTTAGTTTCCTACAGAGGACAAGCCGCTCTCCTCTACCTCCTGAAGGAGAGAGAGCGACAGACAGACAGAGAGAGAGATGCTTATTGACTCTTAAGTCATGTCATCTATTGTAAGAATAGGAAAAGAACAACAATGGGCTTACTTTATAATGCAGTCTCTGCATGTCTTCTCTGTTTGCCTTTGTAAATATTAAGCATCTGCAACCTTGGAGTGACCTTCAAGGTCCTGCAGCTGCTCCTAGTTTTTTTCCCCAGGCTTAGCTTTTCTTTTTGGGAACTTTTTTGTTATGTAATCGGCAAATGGATGTGTGCCTGTGGCTCAGTGGTCCTCAGGGTGAGTCTACTCTTAGGACAGGACAATAATGACACTGCTTGTTAGTACGTTTGACTTCTTCATCATAGCCATTGCGTTGTTTTGCCAAAAAAAAAACCGAGAGCCATTTTTTTTCAGGTTTCAAATGCATGAAGTCCTAAGAAAAGAAAAGCTAAGATCTTTCATGTCATCACAATATTTAAAAAAATAAATAAAAAATCCATGAATGAAACATGGCCATGTTTCCAGACTTTGTTTATCCTAAGAAACCAGTCAGTGGTTAATCAAGGTCTCAAGGTCTAGGTCAGCAAATCGAGTAAATTATGTTGGTTGCTGGTATGACGTCAGTCCGCTGCTCACCAGTCACAGAAAACACATTTAGCACATTTAGCAGACACGGTGCAGCTTCAAGTGGCCATGAAATGCTCTTGTACCCTGTTTCTGCCTGATTATATACCGCAGTCAGAAAACAGTGAGTCACCTCCATGCTGTGTGCTGGAGTACAGAGACAGAGTGAGCTAGAAAGATGGGGAAGGAAGGAAGGAATGGAGAGGAAAGAAAGAGGTGTGAATGAAGAAGGGATGAAAGAACAATATGATGGATTGAATAAAATGAGAAGAAAAGAAGGGTCGAAAGAAAAAGGGATGAAAGAACAATGTGGTGGATTAAATAAAATTAGAAGAAACGAAAGAAAGAAGATATTAGATATTGAAAATATTAGGATATTAAAACGGTCACTGTAGCACTAGGAATTGATTCAGTCGCTGTGTGTGTGTTTGAAAGAGGGAGAGAGTGAGGGGGTGGGGGATCTTACGTTATGGATCACTGCTATTAGCAGGCCTCTGAAGCATTTTCCTGATGCACTGTGTAAAGGGGATGAATAAGACCATGCAGCTCGCTTGTTGTTTTTGTTTCCACATTAGCATTGTAAATTTGACCCTGGAGTACAGCCCAACACCTGTTTAGCAGTGCATTAGCACCTTTTAATAATATTTTTACATTGCCTAACCTGATAGTAATGACCTGAAGCAGACAGCTGGCAGCCATGTGCACACAGCAGAACCAATGTCTCCATCTCCTGTATTCTCCCTTAGATACATCATATTTATCATAACAGGAAAGTGCAAAGTGCTGGATCTGTCAGCAAGCTACAGTGACTGTTTTTGCTGTTTTTGATTCAATACCCAGGACATTTACTTCTGCTTGTTGCGTTGCATTTTGAGATCTTTTGTTTCTTTTTTTTTTTTCACAGGAAAAATCTCCAGCACTGAATTCACACCTATGGAGTTCAATTGAAACAGTTTGTTTGTATCCAACTACACTTACATAAACACTGGAGGTGTTAATTTAACATCATAATTTGCCTAGATTTTCCTTTTTTGTGTACAGTTGGAGTTTCTTTTTGGCTAAGACTCACAGTCTATTGAGATTCAAAGTAGAACTCTAACACAAAGATCTGCTGGAGCAACCAAGTAAAACTCCAAAGATCATATATAGCAATGAAGTAGAACTTTAATGAGCTGCTGGAGAAACCAAGGAAATGTAAGACAACAAGAGTGTAAGACAACAGGCAGCTGATGTAGCTTTTTTGTGTAATTGGTGTTTCTTCTTGGATTTGGCCACATATCCTCTTATCAAATGTTTTCTATTTCAGAAAAGGTTTCAAGTAGAACTCCAAAGATCAACTGGAGGAACTGAAAATAACTCCTGGAGGTAATCAAAATCTCCTCAAAATCTCTTCAGGAGAGGAACTAAAAATCTCCTGGAGGAACCAAGTAACACTTCAATGATATTTAGAGACAAGCAAGTAGAACTACAAAGACCTACTGGAGCAACCAAGCAGAATTCCAAAGATCTGTTGGAGGAACCATGTAAAACTTCAAAGATCTAATGGAGAAAAGAAGTAAAACTGCAGTGATCTACTCAGACAACCAATTACAATTCCAATGATCTACTGGAGGAACCAAAGGAACCTTGAGGAACCCCTTTTTCTAAGAGTGTAGGATGAGGGGCAGCTGATGCAACTTTCCAAAGGAAGTCATCTTGCTTGTTAAAATTGCTGTGTAGTTTAGTAGATTTGATTTATTATAAATTTGACTCATTTTGAAGGTACATGGTAGAGATAAAAGTGAAATTTGGAAGTGTAAATGGTTCTTCGGTTTCTGTCAGAGATAGATGGTGACGCTTTAATAAACTGGAAAAAATGGTGTATTTGACAGTTTTGAGAGAGAAAAAGAAGGGGAAAATAGGGAGAAAGAACAGGATGTTATTATGATGGCATGGTTTGGAATAGACCTTCTTCAAATAGGTTAATAGCTTATGGCTGAGAACAAGCCTTTGGCTGTATAGGGCTTGACTTCAACTGGATTGAGAAGCTAAATGACCCCTTCCCAGGGGTGGAAATGAGATAAGGGAATCAGAGAGTACAGTACACAGGTCATAGCACCAATCAACCTGCCCTACAAACTGGCTCAAACAGCCAAAGAGCATTTAACACTTTTCTTTCTGAAGTATATTTTAACAGCTTTACTGGAGCAGAAATGGTTCCATTCTATACAGTAAGATCATGTAGCTTCTGCCATACATTAACCTAAATGTGCAAATTCTGTGTGCTTGTGAAAGTAAAAAAAATTGTAGATATTAAGTGGGGTTTTGCTAACACGTTTGGTCTGAATGTCAGGTGGAGGGCATTTCTATGGAATTAATTCAGAAAACACACTGATTGCAAAGCTGACATGCTAAGCCAATTAACTGGGAGGTAAGCCATTCTGAGTTAATAATCTGGGGAGTTAGCCTCCTGGGACTAGGAGGACCAAATTAAAAGGTTAATATAGTCTCCTCAAGTAATTGTTCTAGTAGAAATACCAAAAATTTGAGAAATTATTTGTTCTTTTTTTAATGATGATAGCCCAGGTAATAATTAATATTCTAACCAACTTTTAGTGCACACTCAAATAATTCATAGGAAATTAACATTAAATAAGGTTAAATAATAAGGGTTTAATAAGACAATTGACCTTATTTACATTATTATTATTTAAATCAGACTCAATTGAATACTTTTTGCTAGATGAAAGATAACAAGGGCACCACAATGCTTAACTTCAAGTTTTTTGTCCTGCATTCAAAATGAAATTTTGGTATTCCACTAGGCTCTCTTCTAGGGCCACTGCTTTTTTCTAATTTGCTCCATCTGGGTAAAATTATTTGTATTATGGATACCCTAAAGATATGCACTTCCCAAAACCAATTTATGCCCGTGACTCACGCATGCTTCAGTGCAGAATCTCACCTGTATAGTGTAGACTTGTAGACTTTATGATGGCGGATTACCTTTTGAGTTCATTTCATCAAGGAGTTGTCTTCCTTGCCATTGTCACCTCTGGCTTGCTCATAAGGGATCAAGTTCTACATTTGGATTTCTGTAAAGCTGCTTTGTGAAAATCTCTTTTTCCTGTTGCAGTGGCAATAGGCTGAGAATGTAAGTCCAGACTTCTCTATCCCTAGCCACAGCTTCCAATTCCTCCTGTGGGATCCTCAGACATTCCTAAAGCAACTGTGGAATAATTTTTTTTCCCAAATGTCCTGGGTCTGCCTGAGGTCTCTACTCAGTGGTGGATACACCTCTAGCAGGAGCCAAGCAAGGGGCATCATCGCAAGGTGCCCAAACCACCTCAGCTGGCTCTTGTCAATTGTTGATATCATGAAGAGTAATCCCAGAAATGCAGCCAAGGAACCTCATGTCCATTACCTGTACTACTGACCTTATTCTTTCACCCACAGTTTATGACCAAAGGTAAGACTAGGGATGCAGATTGACCGGTTAACAGAGAGCTTCATCTGCGAACTGAGGTCATGTTTCTGTCCATGTTTCTGTTCATGGGCATCACGGTGGTGTGGTGATTAGCACGGTCACCTCACAGCAAGAATGTTCTAGATTTGAACTACGGGTCGAATACGGCCCTGTCTGTGTGGACTTTGCATGTTCTCCCCATGTCTGTGTGGGTTTTCTCCGTGTGCTCCAGTTTCCTTCCACAGTCCAAAGACATGCAGATTAGGCCAGTTGGCTACTCTAAATTGCCCATAGGTGTGAATGTGAGTGTGAATGTCTCTGTGCTAGTACTGTAATAGATTGACTAACTGTCCAGGGAGAACCCCAACTCTCGCCTGAAGTCAGTTTGGATTGGCTCCAGCTTCCCTTGCGACTAGCAATGAATAAGAGACATTGAAAATGCATGCATGGATAGTTCTTTTCATTTCATTTTTCTGTGGACAGCTTGATAAAGTTGCATCTCTTTGCCACTACCTTGTATTGATTAGCATTAAATGCTAACTCTCTACTAGTCTCTACCACTCTTCTGCCATGTAAGCCATAGATCAATTCTGCTTATACAGCTCCACAATGACTGGCGCATGAGTCCTTGGCATTAAATTGGAATCTGGGAGTAAAGTACAGAAGCTGAAGAGAGCATAGTGGAAGAACAGTGTAAGAGAGAGAGAGAGTTAATAAGAGGCAAGAGAGAGTGGTATCTCTCTGATTTTGCACCACAGGGAGTGTGTGCAAATGTAGATATTTGTGTTGCTTGTCTCTAAGAGAGAGAGGGAGAGCAATGAAAACTGGTCACAGACAAGAGCAAGACACAGAGGGATATGAAAAGTGGTCACAGAACGTGGTGGTGTGTGTAAGTGTGGGTGGGAGTAGTGGGAGAGAGAGAAAGAAAGAGAGGTAGGTTTGTTTATGTACCAGAGGGAGTGTGTGCAAATGCATGATTGTGTGTGGTGTGTAGTCAAGATAGTGTGTGTGTGTGCGCGTGTGTGAGAGAGCGAGTGAGAGATAACAATTGGTCACAAACAAGAGCAGCACAGAAACAGAAATGAAAAGTGGTCACAGAAAGTGGCAGCAGAGTGAGTGTGTGTTCATGTGTGAAGGTGAGATAGTGTGAACACACAGAGTGTTTACATAGAGCGTGTGCAAATGTAGTAGGAGCATGAGTAGGGCTGCCCTATACTGGCTAGAATGCTCAATTTGATGTCACGATTATTTGTTTTGGGCTTTTTTTTTTCTTTTTTTTTACAATGATTCACAATAAACTTAGGAAGTTTGTGTATTGCACTTTATAATTTTATCCTTTTAAATCAACTGGCAAATGATATTTAATATTGTACCCTATAAACCTTTATTATTAGACGCTGTTGAACTGCTGAATCTGATTGGTCAGAGGGTGTTTAATTTGCTGTAACAGCAGCTTTGACAAATTCCGGCTGTAGTTCAAATCACAGGCTTTTGTATTAAGGCACTTGTTCTAATACATTAGCATTTATATATCAACTGAGCCTAAGCCTAATAAACAGGTTAATAACATGCTGTTATTTACATCAAAGAAAAATACTCTATGAAACAATTGATAAGATCCGGTTTTCTGTAAGGAGGTTATACATGTAACTATAAATGGATAAAAAGTATGATTCTTTTTGTTTCATTAATCCATCCATTCATTGATGATCTATAGCGCTTTATCCGTCTGGGTCGCGGGGAAGCTGGAGCCAATCCCAGCATCTTCGGGTGAGAGGCGGGGTAC
>JAQQZX010000010.1:3596413-3608213 GCA_030068355.1 Notoglanidium maculatum
TGACCTAATCTGCATGTCTTTGGACTGTGGGAGGAAACCGGAGCACCTGGAGGAAACCCACACATGCACGGGGAGAAAATGTGAACTCCGCACAGAAAGACACCCTGGGTGACCCGGGGATCGAACCCAGGACCTTCTTACTGTAAGGCGACAGTGCTAACCACCGCACCACTGTGCCGCCTAGTTTTGGTTATGCTCAATCAAAAATCTGCCCTTTCGAGTTTCCCTTGTCCGATTGGCTAAAATGTACACACTGTGAAAATACAGCAGATCTCTCCATTGAAATGATGTTATACATAATAAACAATTAATAATTTCACAAACTTTTATTTCTAATAT
Source organism: Notoglanidium maculatum (assembly GCA_030068355.1). Classification (NCBI taxonomy): domain Eukaryota; kingdom Metazoa; phylum Chordata; class Actinopteri; order Siluriformes; family Auchenoglanididae; genus Notoglanidium; species Notoglanidium maculatum. The sequence continues at coordinate 3,596,753 of JAQQZX010000010.1, forward strand.
GTTGGTGCTACTGTGTAGCAGGCCACTACAAGATACAACACCAATTTCTTGATTTTTTTTCTCCTTTGATTATGGACATGGACGATAAATATAGTCATTGGGTGCAGTCTTGTTGTTTTATCCTGTATTAATGTGTACTATATTCAGAGTTTTGTTGCGTTACAGTTTCTAGTATAGATTCAATTAAGATTAATGGATCTGTGTAGGAAGGATAGAGGTTATACTACTAGCAGCAGGTAAAAATGTCTAACAGTCTTTTTGAACAGATCTTTGACAGGAGTGAGAATCAGTGCACATGTTTTCACAGTTGGGCAAATTTTTTAGATTAATGACTTGATATGGTGAAGTTCACTTCAAAGTTTTGTTCTAAAAGATTAAGTGGGTTGTATGCTATCACAGTATTTAAATGAATTACATAAACTCTACTTTTCAGCTGTAATGATTTTATTTCAGAAGCAAAGATTTTCTTTTGCATTTTTGTATGTTGTGTTTTTCTCTCTTCTGTCTTTTTTTTTTTTTTTCACTTTCCATTGTGTCTGGAAATGGGTTTAGCTATATCCTCTGAATGTAAGGTCAACTAAAAAAAAAAAAAAATGCACGTTTCTTTCAATGCAAATTATAATTAAGTCTGTCTTTGAAATAGATTCCGATGTTTATTCATAAAGAAAAGTGAAAAAGTGAAAACAATAAAGGCAAATTAATCAGTTGGCCATAACAGAGATGAGAAAAAAGTTAAATGGGTCTTTATTTGGTTGTGCAGGTTTTCAAATGAAGTAAAACTTCATAAACAACTTTAATAATAACTGCACAACTCATATAATAAGTCTGGAATAATAAGTTACCGAGAGTTGTATTATTGTGAGAGCACATGGAAAGAAATATGAGACAAAATGCCTCTTTTTGGCCAATTGGTGGTATTATGAAACATTTGTTCCTCTTCTCTGTTTTCCAAGCTCACAGAAAGAACAAAAAGGTTTGGGAAAAATATTTTTATGATTACTCACTAGCTACCAGTTCATTTTGTTCTAATCTGAGAAAACAAGAACATTTTAGCACACCTGGCCCGAGCCTCTCAGGATGATGACAATCCGAAAAGCTAATAATGACAAATAACTAGCAACATGTAACAAAGCCATTTCTCCTCTCATGCAAGCACAGCACTTATCCAGGCGCGCCCTTGCTTTGCCGGCTCAGGCAGGAATAATCAGTACAAGATAAGGCTGAAGCGATCTATCATCAGAGTTTTGGGCTTTGGGATTTTCAGCGTAAGGGGAGCGTAGGCTTGACTAGTGCCACGCCATCCATCATCTCACTTGTGAACCAGGCAGGGGATTTTAACATTGAGATAGCACTGCTGCAAACTTTATCATGTGGCTTGCAAGACCTCAGCATGAAGTTATGGGGCCTGAAGTGCTTTATCAGGAGCTGCACTGAACTGACCATCTGACAAACTGCTGCAGAAGCTTGGGAACTTGGGCTGGCCACAAGAGATGTCGCTAAACTTAAGTGACAAGATTGTAAAGTTGGCCTCTTTGGAAATGACCAACTGTTTAGGAACTAAGAGCGTATTGCTGTATCATTTAATGTGAATTTGTGAGAATTTTTCTATTAAAAAAAGGAAATTAGAAAAACTGAAGAAAATCTTAGTCACACTGTCCTGACTGTGACCCTAATACGTGATTCTTCCACAAACTGTTGCTCACAATTGTCTAGAATGTCTTTGCATGCTGGAGCATTACAATTTCCCTTCACTTGAACTAAGAGGTCAAAACCTGTTCCAGCATCACAATGCTCTTGTACACAAAGCGAGCTCCATGAGGACATGGTTCGCCAAGGTTGGAGTGGAAGAGTACGAGTGTTCGGCACAGAGCTCTGACCTCAACCACACTGAACACTTTTAGGATGAACTGGAACCCAGACTGCACCCCGGACCTCCTCACCCAACATTACTGCCTGACTTCACTAATGCTCTTGTGGCTGAATGATCACAAATCCCCACATCCATGCTCCAAAATCTAGTGGAAAGCTTTCCTAGAAGTGTGGAGCTTTTTATAAGAGAAAAGAGGGACTGAATATGGAATGGGATGTTCAACTGGCGTGATGGTCAGCTGTCCACAAACCTTTAGCCATATAGAGTAATGTACTGTACATTCATATCATAAGATGAAGGTTTATCAAACACATAGGATACTCATACTCTGTAGTTGTAAATGGTGGTTGAGAAATACACACTCAATGGCCACTTTAACAGGAACACCTGAACACCTTTTTTCCAATCTTCAACCTGTCTGTAGCATCAGACTCCTATCCTTGGCTGAAAGGCATGAAAACCGATATGGTCTTCTGCTGTTGTACGCCATGCTCCTCAGGGTTCGGTGTCTTGTGCATTCTGAAATGCTTTCTGCTCATCGTAGTTGTCCAGAGTGGCTATCTGAGTTACGGTACACTGTCAGATTGAAGCATTCTCCTCTGATGTTTCTCATCATCAAGGCATTTTCACCCCCAGACTTGTCTCATACTAGAGTCTTTTTTCTCTGCACCATTCTGTGTAAACTCTAGAGATTGTTCGTGTGAAAATTCCACCAGATCAGCAATTTTTGAAATTTTTGCCCTGGTCATGGTCAAGTCTCTGAAATCAAAATTTTTTTTTCCCTCATTCTGATGCTTGATGTGAGCATTACCTGAAGCTCTCGTCCTGTATTGGCATTATTTTGATTGTGCTGCTCATACATTATTGGCTGATTGGATAATTGCATGAATGTGCAGGATTACAAGTATCCCCATTCAAGTGGTAGTTGAGTGTAATACCATTAAAACGTAACTGAAGCTACTGACAAATGACAAGACACATTCACTTATTAACACATCCGACTTGTTTGTTTGCTGTGGATCCACTGAGGCAGTGAATTTTTAGACTGGTTGTCGCTGTGGAGGTAGATTTCAGTGAGTCGTGTCTGACCGATGCACATCAAATAAGTCACAAATGTGAATTTAAGATGCTGAAGGTGATGGTATCACAATTTCACTCATTCTCAAGGACAGATGGTGCCATATCGCAACCTGATCTATATTCTGGATGGGGCGTGCAGTATATAAAGGGAAAAAGAAACACAACGATCGGGCTGTGTAACTCTACGCGCCCTACTTTCTGGCAGAACTTCCTGAAACTTCACTTCTCAAATTCACAGCTAAGATAAGACGAGGCAAATGGAACAGAGGCTATTAAGGGAATAGAATAGCTGAGAAAAACAGATTTGCAAAGATTTGGGGAAGTATGCTGTGTTGGTCAGGAGCAACATAGCTGTTTTTGACAGAGCTGAGATATGCTTTAATCTTGATATTCATCTGTTAGGATGCAAAACATGAATAAAATATCTGTTTCATATTTTTTGTACTAGATATTCTGCACATATATTTATTTCTATAGCTTTAATGCATTCTCTCGCAGTCGGTGGACACAACAAAGTGCTGGGCTAGTAAACACACATGGAACGCAAATTATGCCTCTTATCTCTAATTATCTGCTTTGAGTACTGGGTAGTGGTTCATGTGTGTATGTGGGTGTATGAGAGAGAGAATGTATGTTCTTTCTGGCGATCGGAAGTCTCTTCTGTTGCTTTGTGCAAAGCCAGCCATCCATTATTACATTTTAGCCTTGGTTCAATGAGGACCTAATGCACTCAGTGTTCTAAAAATAAACCTCACTATTGCCTAAATCTTGAAGAACGTGTGGTTAAAGCAGGTAAAATGCTACAAAAAAAAAAACCAACCTACAATGTGTGTATTGTGTGGCTTTGTTGATTTTTCTTGGGTCCATCAAGTCCCAGGTAGGCTTAATACAGAAAAGATCTTTGAGACTGTTCAAATTCACTTAAGTTGAGCTCAATGGGGTACCGTTCTGGCAGCAATTTGATGTGATTTTGCAGTCATTGACATCTGTCTATCATATGGTAAGGAAAAACCTGCAAATGTCCAAATTGAACCCATTTTCCTTGCCTGTTTGATGTTATCGCTTCGTCCTACCAGATGCGCTCAAAAGAAAAAGAACACTACCGGCTTTTTTCAGGGGCAGCTTGTGCAAATGGGCTAGATAAAAAAAAAAAATAGGCATAAGGCACTGAGTACACCACCATCACCAGTGGTCATAAGAAAAATAACACAATGTCAAGAAGAAGCGAGGCTGGGGCTGATTTCTTGCCTAGCACAAGCAACACCATTTTACCTAACTGCACCATAACATTTACTTAGGCTTATTGTTATCTCAGAGAAAGTGATGAAAACGTAGTGTACAGTTAGTGCACATAGTAAGGGCAAAAACATTGAAATGATTGCCCGTTGTGAGAATCTGTACCTTGACCCACACTCTGTTCACCTTCATGTTGAAATGTTATGGATGTGTCAGTGAATGGGGCTTAAGTAATGGGTGCTATCCAAGTGTAATCACCTGGCACGACTGTCACTGATAGGCTGCGTGAATCTACAGCGTGGACCAAAAAGAAATCAGCCCCAGCTTTGTTCCTTCATACAATTTTGTGTATTTTTCTTATAAGTGTTGGTGGTAGTTTTCTATTTAAAATGATTAAATTAAACGAATTCATAAAAAATAAACATACTCATTCACATACTCATTTTCAATTGCAGTGGATTTGGATCCTATCCTGGGAACACTGGGCATGTGGCGGGAATACTCCCTGTCTGTTACATCAGTCCATCACAGAGCAAAATTCACATACCTTGGGGCAATTTAGAGTAATCCACGTGTTGTAATGTTTTTGGGATTTGGGAGGAATCTGTAGAAAACCCATTCAGATATGGGATGCAGAGAATAACATTAGGTCAGAACTTAACCATGGACCTCGGAGCTGTGAGGCTGCAACGCCACCCACTGCATCACTGTACCACCCATAAAAAAACATCAGGCAGTATGGATGCCAAAATCGCCTTATTTTTATGTATTTTTCCTTAAAAGACCAGCTATCCCATTTCTACCAGCCAGCATTGGTACTATATGAGGTCTATCCAGCTGAGAGGACTTCTCTGTAAAAGGTTCAGCGTACATGGTTCCACAACTGAAAATGAATAAATTCACACAAACTAACACAGAAATTGGGTTAGTGGCTGTAACTTCTCTTACAATTTCATTAGCATGGAAAAATCAATGAAGCCGATTTGCCTTGTTAGAATTCCTCCACATTTTAAGTGAGATCTGGTCAGCTAGGTTAAAGGCGTCCAAAGGTATCAATCACTTAACATGGCCTAATGACTTTAAGAGGCTCTGAGAGCAGTGTCTTTCCAGTCCGTCAATGTCTTGAGTGCTCCACAGTGTAGGTGGGATAAACAGAATTCTATTGCCTATCGTGGGTGAAGTGCAGAGTCACTGCTCCCTAATGAAGGACAGTCAGGAGGCAATCAAGCCTGAGAGTTTGCAGCATTGTCCTGCAGATACCTTCAATTTACACTGGCTTTATCTTAATATAGCATTCTTGGCTTTCCTAAATTAGAAATAAACCTCGCCACCCAAGGGCCCGGCCAACACGGGCGAAAGTAGAGTTGATTGATTGAACGCAATCAGCATGGGAGCAAGGGAAAGATTCAGCTAAGTGGCTATTTGTCTCTTCCTCTTTCACTAAAGGTGAGATGTCTGGTGAACTTTGAAAGCTTACTGCATCTTTGACTAAAGTTTCCGGAACATTCTTTAAGTTAGTTTGAACTTTCCAAAAGGCTTTTGGCAGCAATGTAGTGGTGGTTGTCCAAGTTCCAGGCAAGTTGCAAGGTCTCATCATCCTTTTCCTCCTTCCCAGTGGGCATGTCTCTGGCTCAGTGACCATGCTGGCCCTTTTTGATGAGGTTGCTAAAGGTGTGTCATCATATCACAGACCTCTTGAGTTCCTTCCCAGTTATTTTTGTGACAAGTTGGAGTAAAATATGACATAAACCAATGCCACCTTGACAATTGAGACCTATTTTGAGTTTTTTTTTTTAAATTGGCAAGCAAGATAAAGACTCTTTTTTTACTAAGTCAAAGAGAACCTCACTTCATATTATGTTTTGTATTTAAAAATTTGACACCTACCGAAGGATTCTCAAACAGCAGAAATCTCAAACACCATACTCATACATGAAGACCTTAATGATCATCTAATGAGTTGAATTAGCTATAAAAAGAAACAGAATTCTAGACCATCCAGGACAGGAATATCTCTTATTTAACACCTTTTAAAGAACGTAGCAACAAAGAACCTTTTCTTTTTATTGACAGACTGAGATGTATGAAAATAATCCAAGACATTCACAATCAGATCGTGTACAGCTTCAGATGAAGCATCCTCAACAATTTGGTGCTCAGACAAGGCCATTTCCTGGAGAGGTCTAATTAAAGGAGGCCTAATTAAAAATTAAACCGACATGTGCTTCCACATCTGCATTTATATCTGCAATCCTGAGGGAGTTGGATCTCGGAAGATGACCAGATGTGTGCTCCACTTTCATCATTTAGTGTTTTTTTTTTTTTAATATAAATGCCACACATTACTGTGTTACACAAGTATCTCCATCTTAACTACTAAGAGAAAAAAGGCAGAGGGTGAGGAAGGAGCATAAAGAACGTGTTTTACGTGAATAAATGTGAAATGTCTTTCATCTCTCCCTTTTTCTCTCATCTTTTTCTGTGCAGTGGAAAACTCATGCAAGTTGGCTGCTAAATCTGACAGAATAGTAGAAGCATGTCCCATTTTGCGTAGAAGTGAGCCGCATCACCGAACACGCCAGAGTCAACAAGAACGTCAATCAGAGTATGTCCTTAGTTGTTGCCTTTTTTTTAAGAATATCAGAGAATATCAATGCATGCCCTGATCTGATTCTTCGCCCGCAATCAGAGGTGATGCTGGAGGCTGGTTCGGGTGGCAGTGATATTTGGTTGGCCCTGGGTGCCTTTCCAGTTTTTTTTTTTATGTAAAGGGATTATCAGAATGCTTCCTTCCACCCATCTGAGAGAACCCGTCTGTTGTCTGAAATTGTGCCTTGCCTCACACACTTATTTGCTATTTACTATAGACTATCGTTCTGTCTATATAACCTTAGCTGTCATTTCCTGAGTAGGAGAAGATGTACAGCCCTGAGTATAATCTCTCAGAGTGTAAATACCATAGTTATTGTATGACATGACAAGAACACACTGTCATTCTCCCTGACCCTAACTTTAACATTTGTAACTGTTCATACAGATTGAATCATGGTAATTGCTATGAATTTACAAGGCCCTGTTGTTTTCTAGAATCGACACTGACTGCAATCAACCACCTGCAGCAGCTTGAAACATTTGGCAAAAGCTGCTCTGCCAATTAGCAAGGGTTAGCACCATGAGCTGTTTCCAAGCACCTTCACTGACAGTTTACAACTATTTACCTAATTAAGCTGCCAAATCCTAGGGATGCCACTCTTCTGAGGTTTGGTGATCAGAAGTTCAGTTGTCCTGCAGTCCACTCAGTGATTGAACAAATAATTAAAACTGGAAGCTGTGAAGCAGGTAATGTGGCTACGGATAAAGCCACCTGAGCCATCCCAGTGGTTACATTTAATATTCATTACGACGTAGTTAATGGGTGGAACATTGCAGCTAGGCAGCCAGGCTCGATATTAATGCCAATCCGTACATGAAGCACCAGCAGAAACACTAAACCAAATGCCATTTTGAGTGTCATGGTGCTCAGTCTTGCAAGCTGAAACTCTGATTTTTTTTCCCCCTGTGGTGTATTTAATAAATGCATATTTTTGCCATTTTTTCCCCTTTGTGATCCAAACTCAATTTTGAATTATACTTTTAAACACAAATCTCACCTCTAGCAAGTTAAAAAAAAATACATTGGGGAAAAATGTAGATATAAAATACACCACAGAAGAAAAAAAAATTTAATGTGATGTGTATTTAATTAAAATATGTGAAATTCATAATGAAAATACCTCCGAACTCCGTACAAATATACAATTGGTGCTACAGTTTGTTGAATTATTTTCCATGCAGAAATATACTTACAATTCAAATACCATGTAAAGTCTATATATGCTTTCAGTATTTTGATTGGACGTTTAGATCACGTGACATGTCAACGAATCCAGGAAGTTGTGTCAAGACGTCCAGGAAGTGTCTCTTGGAGAGTTGAGAGTGATATAACCACCTTTTGAACCAATCACAAACATCATAAACAAGTAAACATGCACAATAAATAACTAATAAGTATTTCTGCGATTACTTATTGCACTGGTCTCTTTTTTGAACCATCTTGAAATTGCACTGACTGCCAAAGGCAAAGTAATTAAAACAAAAATAAAACATGACTGTCTTTTAGAAGTGAGGCCTCTTAATGAACAAAAAGACTAATTAATTGCCATCTTGTCTTGGAGGACATGAAGTACAACTCTGTGAATTATAGATGAGTCTTGTGGGGGTGGTTGGCTTGCAGAGTAATGGGAAACTTAATAAGTGAGGACAAATAAAAGATCCAAGATCACCATAATCACTGGAGCAGCTCGCATTTGTCCAATTCTCAGTCCACCAACCTCTCTGTACTGAAGTTGGTCATGTTAAACGCTCTAATTACATACTAGGCAGGACCTCCTTTTGTTGTCTAGACATGCTAATTCCTGGCCAGGCAAGTTGATGCAAAGCCGGAGAACAGGAGCTTCGATTTGGTTATATACCCATATGGCTGATAATGACTTGTTCCCAGCCACCAACAGAGTCAGTCAATATGTTTTGGTTAAAAGGACATCTCGCGCTCCTAAGGATTGTTTAGAATCTTGGCTACATCCCAATGAGGTCCGAATGAAATATGGGAAGTTATACTACAGCCAGGGGTAGGTTGGTAGTCAATATGACAGTTACTCTTTTTTTATTGAAAAACTTGCTGTGAAAGGAGAGATCGCCTGTCTTGAGGAGAACAGGGCTAGCATTCTGAGGCTAACTCATGCAGACAGTATTACATTGGCAGGACCTCTGCATCTGCCACTGCTACGCTTGAACACTTTCCGCTGATAACTAGCCATTTATGCACAGCATGATGGCTGCTGCCTTCCTCATCCTGAATGTCAAAACGTTATTTAAAACTGGCCCTTACTAGGTTTGTGAGGAGATGGAAAAATGAAAGGCATATGCGGGCTCTTTTCATGTCTAAAAATAACATCAGTTGGAAACGCAAGACTACATTTCAGCCATGAAAAACAATCTTCTGTGCAAACTTTGCTCAATAATGAATCTGCTATTTTATATCTGTTTTTTTTTTCCTGTAGATATTGAGGTAAAAACATCCAAAGCTCATACACAGGAGGTCAGCCAAACAGTATGGCAGTGTAATGTATTCCTTACAAAATAAACAAAATCAAACACCTAGGGAGTTATTCAAATATTCAAAGGTGGCTCGATTCAGATTTCCCCAAGCATTTGTCATGCACGTTCCTGAACATCCCATCTCATTCCAACTCTGTCTCCTCACCCTGCAACCCTTTGTGCATGAAAATGGTGGGATAAAAGTGTCCAGGCAGTTATCGCTGTTTTCCAAGCGGTTCCGGGAATTTGCCCGTAATTTGGCCACCTGGTGATCATCAACTGTCCTCTACCCCTGAACAAAGGACGGCCGTACCCAGCTCCTCTTTTCACCTCATATCTGCATTTGAAGTGACAATGACACTCCATAGCCCTGAAAAGTTCTGAGATGCCCAGAAAACTTCAAGCAGCCCTTTCTTCTAAAAACTTCTAAGAGCTCCAACAAAAGGAGAACCATTCTGAAAATTCCCATATCTTAAAAAGTAGTTTCCAATTGGTGTTCCAGTCTGAACTGACCTTGCTGTTTACCATTCACTCTATTAGCACATGCTGAGGGTTAGCAGTATATAAATGAATAAATGTTCTACAGTTTTTTTATTAATTATTGTTTTTAGATTGCTGTTACACTGTGGCTTGATTCTGGAACTAAATAAGGAATAAAACATGACAAAGTTGACACAGTCGTGATCAGAATTACCATGATCACTCCTACGTTGATTATTTTCCAATAACAGAATACATCAAAGCGTTTATATTCTAACAGTTTGCCAATCCCAACAAATTTTATTCATTAAAGAACAACACGTTGTATCTTCTATCTATATAATCATTAAACGTTATGTTTAATACTAAGGAAAGTTCACAAAGCTAGTTAATTCATTATAATACTTATATTATAGCAGCGATAAACAGTTGTTCCTTCACCAACCTCTTCATTTTTTTTCTTTTTAATGAAACAAACAAACAAAAAAAAGGAATTTGTTATGTTACGGAGATATTGCAAAACCATTCATACTGTAGACTTAACTGTGGCACAAAATGTAATGTTTCAGCAAGACCTCTGACTATTACAAAGCACAAAACAGTCAAGCCTCCTTAAAAAAAAATGCAAAATAAAATGTCTTCTGACAGGAATATTTACATGAACATGTTATTTTTTTAAATCCATTTATGCGGCATGTCCGCTGTACAAGACCCAGTGACCCAGTTACTATAGATATGATAGCGTGTTAGAATGAGCATGTTAGAATAAACCTGTGATTCTTATAAACTATTACATAAAAAGTTGTGGTTATGTTTTATACTGCATTTGTACCCTTTCATACAACATAAGGAATCCAACTTGACATTGCCCTTTTGGTTTTGATTGTTAAATTCCGACTAATTCTACATCCAATCTAGTTGCCCATACTTAACCGTACAACACTGTAAGAAAAATCCATACAGAACCCCATATTCCAGTACATACTACTTTGCAGTTTGGTACCATTTTTCTGCTGAGAAAAGAGCGGAGAAAGAAAAGGCCAAAACACTCAGGAACCCATTACAGTGTGTGGATAAATGTTTTCCTGTTTTCTCACTACAAAATAAGGTGCCCTAGATAGCAGTTAGCAAAATCCAGTGGCAGCCTAAGCACACATCATAATGTAATGTCCTTTCCTGGGGACAAATCTTAGGCTCATTATGGAGCCCATGACAAGTCTAAGGCCCACATCAGATGTCCTGAGGCATGTAGGAGTTTGTGTCAGGTGGCAACAAAATCATTACAGAACATTGCAAATACATCACATGAGCATGTGCCGCTTCGGCGTTCCATTGGGAGATTCAGTGCCTTGGATACCAGGATAAAATAATCCCATTCCTACTGCCTCATACTGGGTTGTTTCACTCTTTTTCATTCATGGTTATTTCTTTAATTCTATAATTTACATAATAATTTTAAACTCCCAGGACTCACTGGCTACTCCAGACTCACATTCATCTTGCTTGTAACTGTACATCTTTCCTATTAGTTTTGCTGCAGTTTCTAAATAATATGGTTTAAAATAACTATATGTAATACCCCATGGGCGGCACGGTGGTGCGGTGGTTAGCACTGTCGCCTCACAGCAAGAAGGTCCTGGGTTCGATCCCCGGGTCACC
>JAQQZX010000010.1:3613672-3627051 GCA_030068355.1 Notoglanidium maculatum
CATTTCACTGTACACTGTACCACATGTATACGGTAAATGACAATAAAAGTCACTTGAACTTGAACTTGAACTTGATCTCTAGACCAGTTATTATAAGGTTTAGGCCACGCCTTCCTCACCTTTAAATACAAATAACGATACATATTTTTAGGGCACTGAACAGATACATGCACATTGCCTTTGTTTTACATCCCTACTAACCACTGAGTTGTCCAGTGTTAGCTTGAGTCGAACTTACCTTCCAGAGCACCAGGCAAAAGACTACTCTTGTAAGATAAGATAAGGGGGCGGGACTTCCTGGGCATGTCAGTAAATATCGAAGAGTTCAAAGCTCCCATGCAATTGTCAATCATTACATTACAGATTCCTATGTTGAAATGTCTCTTCCGTCATTTGTATTGGGGAAAAAAAAAGGTTTTTTGATGATAAATATTAAAATGTGGCGCTCCAACGCGCAATGCGTGAAGGTTGGCAGGTCTGCTAGCTTTAATGTGTGACTTAATGTGTGGTGCTTTGCTGTAATTGCTGTTGAGGTGGGAGAATTTACCTTCAGCTTTGATGAGCACTATGGGGAATCAATTATGTGAATTCTGACATTTCACATAATGACTTTCATCTGAGATTTTTTTTCTGTTAGCTTTTGTTGTTTTAATTGAGCAGTGAGCTGTATAGATACATGCACCGATCATAAATTAGTGCTAGACTGTCACAGAGTTTCGCCACGATCAGATTCTTAACATTTAAGAAGTCACACGTTGGTACACAACAGACTTAAAAACAGAATGGTTTGATGGTAGCATGCTTGGCCTCCTAACAGTGACACTGAAGACTTCAAAGAAACACTAACTAGACGATTACACTATCTTGATTTCAAACCAGCCTTTCATCTCAAAGCGGTCAGTCACAGCAAGACCTCAGATGAAACATAACAAAGCTCTTTTCGAAATATTTTTTGAGGCAGGCAAGTTCTACGATTGTTTGATTTGAGAAAAATTGTTTGAAACCACTCCCGAAGATTTTTCATATATTGGTTGCAGACAATGGGCACTTTATGTACTCGAGCCACAGACATAATAACAAGACGTCAAAGTATTTTAGCAGTGTAGCAATAATCTTTAATGCTATTAACACAAGATTTGGGCCTTGGGCTGTGAATATTGTACTTTACTTCTGTTCTGCTCCTCCGTTCCTTGACAGATAACTATCAGATCTGCAACAGCCAAAGCTGAAGTTGGCAAAACACCATGAAGTCTCTGGATTAGCTCTGTGAAATAAGCCTGACCGACATGCTTGTCTGAACTTCTGAGCTGCAAATGTTTACGACAGCAAGGGCTTTTTTTTTTTTTTTTGGTAGAGATATTTGTAACATTATTCTTGATGAGAATTGCTGTTCATTTGTTCCACAGTGCACAAATTCTTCATTAAAGTCAGCTTAAAATATTGTGACGTCTCTGCGGTCCTAACAGACCCAAGACTAAAGTAAGAGCACCTCCTGAATGTTGATTTAAAAGCAGAACGTGAGCATGTTTCTTTCTCTTTTTACCATAGAGGTCGATTCCTTTTACTATAGTTACAGCAAATCACAGCCCACCATTATAACAGGTTTTAAATGTATTATTAAGAAACTTTATCAAAATTATAACCGGTGAACCTCATAACACTGTGAAAGTCTCTCAAAATCATGTCTGTATTACAGTCCTAATTTCAATATATTTAATCATTATAAGGTTGTAATTGGTTTTATGTTTAATTCATAAAAATGGAAACAAACCTCTATATAAGAGGGACTCTTTTATGTACCTTCTACCTGTTTAATGTGCTTACGTCCTGCCACCATAAGCACAAATGGTGACCTATGTCACATTTTTGCATTAGCGTGATCAGTTCATGGGTATAAGTGGACACAATGAGTTCAATACATAGGGCTAACAAGAAAAGTTAGCTTACAGAAAAACATTTTACATAAACGTGAGAAAATAAGAAAAGCAGTCACACGGGTCAATTTTTCACAACCAACAAACATATACATAATGAACATTCATATACATAATGTATATACTGAACATGAATATCTGACAGTTCATTCTTACTCATGGTCAAAAAAACGAAGAAAGCTTTTTTAATAGCTCAGTTTTGAAAAGTTTTGGGGGACCAATGGATGATCACAAATGTGGTTTTCTTCAGCATGCATGTGAAGTACAATTATCTGTTGTAAATCACCCAGATGGCCAGCAACAATACACATTGTGCAGTTTATCATGCAAATTAGCCTCTTTTTTAAAATTGTAGTAAATAATGGCTTTACCATTTACCGGCTAGAGACAATGTAAATAAGGATGTACTAGCACATGGTTTGTATTGACTACAGTTGGCTTTGGAAGAAAATTCAATACCTTTACAGATCGTTTTCCAGATGAGGAGCATAAACCATGTTCTGACAAGACAGATGTGGTGTAACTTGCATTTACTGGACACAACACCTTCTCGAATTGCAGCAATTCCACTGCACTTCACATTGGTGCTGTTTTCAATACAGTAATCCAAAAAATTGCAAATGCTCTCAAAAACTCACGAAGCAGGCCCTTTATTGTTCAGCAGGGAGCTGGAAGCATGCATGTTGTAGCACACCGGTGTCCATGCAGGCTTTCTAATCGATCTTGTTCTACATTGCTAATGAGTCATCCATATTAGTGCTGGCGGGCTCTCAGAGGGGAACAACACCCTGGTCTTATCCCCTCACCACAGGCGTTCATTAGCATTGAACACTGAGTGTGTCCTGGCACGTATGCGGCCAGTGCTTGCCTTGAATGTGGAGCTGAATATGTTAATGTCTTGTAGGGAGGCCATGTTTGCTTGTTTTGTTCTTTGTTGTGGATGTTGGAAGAGATTCCATCCACTGCTGGTTCCACTGATTTTTTTTTCCTCTCATGGCAAGCTCACCAGAATGAGCACGGGAATTTTTTTTTTTGTTGTTCCACACACCACATGTACCCGCAATGGTCTCCTTGACTTTTTTGTTGCAACCATCAGCCAAGGACAAAATCCATGAATTTGCTTTGAGGAAGGAAAAATCTGAATAAGGAGCGGACAAGCGGAAGGATCTAGCACGGAGACGTCTTATGTACTACAGAGGAAGCTGCCTGTCAGAGTTCTCAATGGGGGGGCCAAAGTATGCACCAACTAGGCCATAAAAATATAACAAGTGGAAGCCTGGCCTTGCACACATTTGTGTGTATGAGTTTGCTAATGGTTTATCCAGAAAAACTTCTCAGAACCAGAGTCAGCATCCTTTCATCTTGCGTGAATTTTTTTGTACAATGACAGCATGCTGAATTTCGGCAGCAGATGAAAGTCTACTGCCTTGTGCTCACCGTTTGGATCACTGGCTTTGACAAAAAAAAAGGACCATATTCAGACGGCATTGACTAATTTCGCAAACTTACAGCGGCCACTGTTATCATAGCTGTTGTTACAGAAAATTAATCTTCTGACCAATCTGATGCAAGAATTTAAAATTGAAAAGTGGAATAAAACTACAACAAATACTTATTAGAACTGTATTAAATACAAACTAGTGGAATTGTCATTTAGTCCATTTACCATAAAAACATTTGTGATTCTCAGCAGTTAGTGATAGACCCCATACCACAAAAATGGTGGTTCTGGTGGTATGTTGCAGGGAAACTTTCTGGCTAATTTAGCATTGTTGGCTGCATACAAGTTTACTCCTTCCGATAACTAGCCTGAAACCCTAGGTGCCCCGCCCATGACCCCTGGAGCAACTGATACAATTTATTTACCTTGCTAGCATGAGCTTCAGAATCTACAGCGTAGCAATCAGGTGATCCACACGCATATGTACTCCCAAGTGTCATAATTACTGGATTGGAATAAGTTCACACCATTTTTAGAGTGTTTAGTTTGAAGACATTAGTAGCAGATTAATAGGCTGGATATTAGTTCAGCTGCAATGTAAATATATCTGATTTTTCCCCACATTGAGTGTCAAAAACTACTGCATTCTCTATTGACAGCTAGCTTTCTGGTTTATAAGGCTCCTTATTATCTAATTTCATATGTGATGACATGCGTCCAATGTACAAGTTTGTACATACAAACATACATACAGAGTTTCATATATTCTCAATGTGTCCATATGGGTTTCCTCAGGGTTCTTTACTTTCTACTCACCTCTTAAAAACATGCCTGTAAAACATGGATAGGTTGGCCCTAGGTGTTAATATGTGTGTGCAGTGTGTCCTGCAATGGACTGGTGTCCCATCCAATGTCTAAGCCCAGTGTTCCCAGTATCCACCATGACTATGACCAGGATACTTTACTAATAGGATGCTACTGGAGAAGAATGAATGAATGAACGAGTTTCCCATTAAGAACATAATGTAGTATTACCACATTAAAGCAAATTGCAAGTTTATTTAACACTGTTCCACTTGTGCAAAGAGATGCACTGGAATGTTGTTGCTTCCAAGTTTGGAATACTGATGCCTCATACTGATGACAGAGACACTTTTTCAAATTACCAATCAAAATATACTGGTCAATTTACACTAGTACACAAGTCCAACCAACTCACTACAGCTTGTATGAATTTGAGCATTTACATAATATCCATTGGAACTGTAAAACATTGGAACTGTAAAACATGTGGATGTTTTACTAGAGTCTCCCTTCAGTTGTTTAGCATATGTTTAATTTTTGTCCTTAAATTACCTCCTGTGAAAGTCCCATGCATGTCTCCAAAATCATATAAAACACATATAATGATGTTTCTTTTCAATCCCCGCATGTTCTACCATTTTCAATCCCTTACACTCTCTCTCTCTCTGTACTCGTCACTGCTGTAAGGACTTACTGCCATGTCGAGCTCAGTGTGAAAGGGCAGTCTCTTCACAAACAGTCCAAAGGCAGCCTGGTAATGACTTCAGGGCCTGTGGACCCGTGCTTTGATAAGTGAATTTGGATGTTGAACGCTTGGAAGCAAAGGCCTGTTTGAAACACCTCTTTGGCTGAGCCCATCGCCATAGCCAAATCCCATTATCTCCCGGGTGTACTCTTTCACAGGCAGATAGAAAAGTGGGTTGTCACTCAGCAAAAGTGGCTTGAACTTCTGCCGTTCATTTACGGTCAAGTCCTTTTTTTTTCTGCTTTTCCCCAACTGCTTTGCATGTCTCTCTGGACAGTTTTGGGTCTGCAGCTGCCACTTTTCGTGTTACTCATAACCATGCAGATTAACACCAGAAGCACAACTGCTTCAAGCCACTTGTAGTTCACCAGCACTGAAACACAATTTCCTTCGATCTCTTGTGCTTTTGGTAAAACGTCCATTGTAATACGTGTTGGAGAATGTACATTTACTTTAATCATAGGATTTAGCTATTTAGCATTGAGAAGCACCAACTAGCATATTGCTTTTCGTTTTCTTTTTGAACTGAATAAAAGCAACATACAGAAGTCTGCAGATCTTGTAGCAGTAAAAACGACACACATCTTTCTGAATCACTCGGGACCTCATGTACTAAGCTGGTTTTGTGCTGGTTTATATAAGGCTATATTCTAAGGGGAAACCTTATGTATTGCAGAAAGAAATGGAGTTCGAGCCTAATTTTAGTTCATGAGCCATGTACAAGGCAAGATGCACAGTGGATCTCTCCCCATGTACATGCAGGTGTTTCATAAAAAGTAGAAAGTCAGTTCCTGTGGCCATGATGTGCAATTATATGCGATCATTTCAGGACATTGATGAAAGACCTATTTAGGGAATCTGCATGTTTTAATACAGCTTGTCCATTGGACTTTTTAGACATAGATTATGTGGCGCATCCATCATACAAGTCTCTGTGTTAAAGTAGTAATAATGAAATGATAACCTATTAAATCTTGCAGTGAGAACTACTTTTCAGATCTGATATTATAGAAATTAATCAGCACCCTTCTGACACAGCTGCCATTTTAGATAAACCCTAACATTATATTAACAATATCTTCCCGACCAGTTACCTTTTACACGAGAGCCTTCATTTAATAAGAACTTACTTTATTATCTCATTTATCCCTTTATTATTAAACCTTATACAATTTAGTTTTTTTTTTAAATCTCTACGGTTTGCAGAATATATTTAGTAGGCACTCATACACGATGTACATCCAGCCCTAGCTAGAGCTAGCTATTGATTGAAAGTTTATTAGAAGGGATCTGTTAGCAAAGCGTTCAAATACCTTGTCATTTTCTGACAATACATATTTTGAACTGTACAAGGTTCCCGTTTAGCATTTGTATGGGTTAGCATTTGTACTTTTTCTTACGACTTCAGCTGTTTGAATTGGCACAAGATCCCATCATGTTTCCCCTGCTCTTTTGAACTCATTCAAATTTCTCATTAGTGCTCATATTTATTTAGTCAGGTGTGGAAAGGGTTTGTTGGACAATGCAAACAAATCCAAAAATCAATGTTAATAGACCATGTGATCGGTCAGTTGACTGGGCTTGTAGTTTGTGGCAGAGGATTCTGGAAAATGGCGTTTGCGTTGGTTCATGGGAGAGACATTTTCTGAAAGTGAACAGGTTTTAAACGGTTTATGAAATGAGCATTAAAGGGAGATTTTCTTAGGATTGTAGAGTGTTTGTATAGGGCTCATATAGGGTTAAAATAAAAGAAAGAAAAAGAGAACCATTTCAGTTTAGGCCACACCCACTTCATGTTCAAGTTCAAGTTTATCGTCATTTCAACCATATACATGTGATACAGTGTATAATGAAACGAGACAACGTTTCTCCAGGACCAAGGTGCTACATATAAGACAACGTCTGTTTAAATACAGATATGAATATTTGGAGCATTAAACAGGCACAGATACGGATACAGGCATTGTATTGGTACCTCCAAATTATGTATACAAGCCTACTACGAAGATGATGCTGATTACTTATACAATGATGATATATCTAATAAGGATCTTTAAAAACAGCATATGTGTACACTGTATGTATGATTGTATTGGAAAAAAACTTAAAATAGGGCTGAAATTATTTTAAAATAAATAGATATTGAGTGCGCGTTGTCCACCTCTGAAACACAACTCGATTAAACTGTTTGACATGCGACCGATGGTCATGCGGCTTTGTCCTTCCCGAGCTGGCCTACTCTGACCTCATCCATCTGAGTAATCGTCACAGGAGACTGACCGCGCTCTAAACACTGTGAGATTATAGCTTTGAGCTCAAACACACCGACACCGACACTCATCAAAGAGATGACTAGTACACACGAAGTCTGGAAAAAGGTCACGCTTTTCAGTTAAACACAGGGTTTTAGACTTGCGGGCGGTCCATGGTCAGATCATTCTGAGAAATGAAGCTACACAGCATTACAATACTCTGGCGTTAATCTTGTTATTCTATTTTTATCTGGCTGTTGCCTTCTCATAGCTTTTCCTATGATTTTATTCCTAATGAAATTAAGTAGTAATCTGGATCACATATGGGATGTGGATTGGATTGTGTTCCATGTCATATTAGTGAAGAAATAAGGAAAGGTACGAATGCTAACCCCAAACTTTAACCATAATGTTAGCCTCGATAGGTTTTCCTACAAATTGAGTCATGCAAGCTACTTTGTGAGTGTACAGTACATCTCTTGCTGTACACAGTGCTGAATGGTTTAGAATTTCACAAGCACTTCAAAAACAATTTACGCTTAGAGCGCTACGACATTTTAAACTCCCATATGAGTAACAGCCCATCAGACGTGCTCTTGACAAATCACTTTCAGGGTAAACATCCCCAAAAAGAATAATTACCCATAATAAAAAAGCCATTAACATAAATAGCTTGTTAATTAAATTTCACATTCACATATAATTAAAAGCCAACCTATTTTACATGTGTGTTTGCGAGGATATAATGGAGGGATGAGTGGCTTATACAGGGATAAAGTGTTAAGAGAAGCTGGGAAAGAAAAAAACGGCGAGAGGAAACAGTGCTCGGCCCTGAGCCTAAACAACTGAGAATTACTCTTCATTCTGTCATTTAGTCTATTCCATTAGACATTAAACTATGAAGTACCCCAGGTACCAGACCTTTTCATGCACACATGGCTAAACACACACACACACACACACATGTGTAAGCCCACAAAGGTGATTGTGCACTCACAGCCTAATGTCCAGGGGCAATGCATACACACACACACAATTCCAGTGCCGAAATCTCGCAGACAGGACATCCCTCATTGCGCAGACAATATAATACTGCAGAGAAAATAAACAGGCACAGGGCGGTGTGCCAGGTTTTCTTGACACGCTGTCCTCCTACAAGAAAAGACAGCTCCAGAAACACCCTGGTGCCTCAACGCTATTCTTTAGTCAGACTAATAAATAAATAAAATGAATAGAAGAAACTGATGCGCAACTGTAAATCAGATCTATTATACGCTTACCGTCCACTTTAATAGGAACACCTGTACACATGCAGATATTTAGTCAGCAGCACTATGCATAAAATCAAGCATGTCGGTGGTGCCAGATGAGCACGAGTATTTCACAAACTGCTGATCTCCTGGGATTTGCAGACATAACAGTGTCTAGTGTTTGATTGGATTATATTCTTCCTTACTTGGATAAATACTTCTGCTAAGTGAACAAATGTAAATGTACATACGAATACTGTAATATAATATAATATAATATTCCTCAGCATTGTTACATTCTCAATTCTGATCGGTTAGAAGGTTTTGATCCTTTTTAAACAGCAGCTTTGAACAATACACTTTATGTTAATGCGCATGTCCTAATAATGCTACTGTTTCCATAGTAACCACTCACTCAATAATAAATGACTTAAAAGTAAATCCTAATAAATTAATTTCAGAACAAAGAAAGGAAAACTGTGTCGCTGTAGATATGAAGGCTTCTCTAACGAGATGTTTATTTAACATGTTTGGAAGGAGTCTCCAGTGTTAGCGCTTGATAACAATTCAATTCAATTTTATTTGTATAGGACAACAGACATTGTCACAAAGCAGCTTCACAGACAAGCAGGCTAAACTGACCGTATGCTAGTGATAACAGTTAGTAAGTTCTCCGACACAGGAAAGTCTTCAGGACAGAGGGCTTTGCGCTTTCCAATTTCTTGGTAACTTGCAAAGAAAAATGAGAAGCTGGTGAGGGAATGAATGTTTATAGCTGCTATATGGTAAGTGATAACAGGAACTTACTTATTTCACGGATGTTTCATGACTTTTAAGCGTAATTGTAAATGGATAAAAAGAATGTTGTGTTTAATCTCTGACAAATTGATGTAGTATAAGGTTTTGGGATGTGCAGGTGTTGGACAGTAATCGACTTTAGGGTGGCATTAACAGTAATTAACTGTTATTAAGTAACAGTAAAACAGTAAATTCTTCACGTCGGGTCACATCACACCACCCCACCATTATTTTCCATTATTTTCCACTCAGTACTCATTGTCATGCTTTTTTTCCTTACTCATCACGTACAGAGGTTAAATTGGGATTTATGAGCTTGGGGTTGTGAGTATCTTTTTTTTTTTTTTTTTGGTAATTTATTCCACTTATTTTCTGGAAGAAATTTAGATGCCAACAGAACCCAGTAGAGAACCATTTCAAGCTTGGAAGAAGAAAAACTATTTGAAAATACTGTAGTGGTGGTTATCTTATTTGTTTTATCATAGTATAATCTTGAGAAATTTTTCATAAATGCTACTGTACTTGATATTGTAGCAACATATGTTTTGCCATATAGAACTTTATAATTCCATGGTTTCGATGTACAGAAGAACAAAAGCGAAAAAAAACAGTAGCACATTTGTTTATGGCTACAGGTGTGAAAAGTCGCCTTCTTGATTCGGCAGCCTATGAGCTGTAAAAAACAATAGCCTCGAAATGTCAGGAGTAATGCAGCCGTTGTATGCCTTCTCATGCCTGAGTGACTCTCTCTCACTCTCACTCTCTCTGTCTCTCTCTCGCAGGGTTTGGTGTTAATCGACATCTGAGTGTTTCAGTACTGGCTTGTGAAGAATTTCAAGATGGCTCTCTAAGAATGAATCAATACGAATTGCATCATTTCTCTGAAAGTGTTATTGCAACCCGTTATAGCATTATTAGTGTAACATACTGCTCCCGCCGGAGGACATGTGAAAGCCCTAACCTTTGCACTATCAGTGAAGAATTTCTGCTTGTTGTTGATGGCTGGAAACTGGGAGCTCATTAAGATGTTTTAATAGGGTACGCCATGGAAATGGAAATGGTGCTGTCAAACATTTCCTTAACAAGCTGTGCTTAAAACAATGTTCTAATATTCCACCTTAATTAAGGAGTAAAACATGACCAGGCATGTTGTTATAAGGAAAGTAATAATGATCGGATGGTTGATGCTAAGTAGAGTTATGGTTAACATGATGTTGAATATTTTCCAACAACAGCATATCCTGAGGTATTTTATTCCATTTATACCACAGCAAGTTACCAATGCTTGCTATTTTTTTTTATTTTTATTAAAAAGCATGTATAGTTTTATCCATTTATAGTTACAATTAAAGTTCTGCAATATCTGCGAAACAAATTAGCTCCTGTTATCACTTATGTTATAACAGCTATAAAAAGACCCTCAAGAGTCTTTCTTTTTTCTTTTTCTTGCAGTTAATAAGACAAAAAGGTTCAGGTTGTGATTTTACAGAGAAATTGGAGCCTGCTTCCCTGAAGGTTTTCCCATGTTGTAAAACTTAACACGGACACTGGAGATTCCTTCCAAAAATGTGACCTAAATGCTCAATTAAAAGAAAAAAAAAATCAATGATTACAAATGGAGAGACAAAGTCTTGTGCAAGTTGTTACAATAGAAGCTATAATGTATTAGAACAAGTGCAATATACAGTATATCATGCAGGTATAACAATCTTCAGACCAATCATGATTTCCATAATTTCCATGCCCTTAGAACTAAGGTTACTTTAAAGGCACTGTTTGTAAGAATTATTGAAATACAGTACTGTGGACACCCCAAAGCTTTTTTTTTTTTTTTTTGGACGTTGGCTGCCTTTTGTTCCATTCTCTGTCGATATGATCCCACACTGCTTCAATAATGTTGAGATCCAGGCTTTGGGGAGGCCGATCCATGACTGTTAGTGTTCCAACATGTTTATTTTTAAATTGAGGTATGCAGGAAGCCTGGAGATTACATTAAAACATTCAAGAAAGTCTGGCTCTTTGGCAGAAACCCATGAAGAAATGAGGGATGGCTCAAGACTTTTGCACAGTACTGTATAACCTGGTACGTAAGTAACACCCAGCTTGAATGCTTTTCTGAGAAAGATATGCTTTACAATCCTTTTTAGTACAAAAGCAGCTATTTGCTCTCTCCTGTCCAATTTCTTACAGTTAAAATGTCTACTTGGCTTTGCATGGACAATACGCAGTAATTGCAGGTAAAATGAACAAACGCAGAGGTACCAATTTTGGTCAGCAAATACCTGACATCGACTGGCACACATATTACCTTATAACTCAGTAAAAGCACCAATTTGCTTGAGGAATTGTGAGTAAAGCAACTGAATGGACAGTAATTGCCTCACAGCAAAAGAGGCAAATTATTTCGAAGCTGAAATCGATTGCTCAAAGAGTTTGTTTTTCATTCTGTCTCTGCCCAATCTCAAAAAATAGGTTTTGTTATTGGGACTTTAACAACTGCAAGCTAAATTATGCGATTTGTTTGGTAAAATCACTAGTGGTAGAAATCTCTATACAACTTTTGGCAGCCAGGAACACCTTTAAATGTAAAATATGTTTCATTTAATGTATTTTACTCCCTGCGAATTACAATCCAGCTCTTTAAATATTAGACTCATTATTTAACTGTGTACAATAATATATTGGAGGCATAGAGCTTTTTATCTGTAAATGTTCCAACAGTAGGAGACTTAGCCTATTAAGCGACCAGTTAGGTTAATAAATATAATGACTTGGGAATTGTTGGGTTGTGATTTCCACTACTGTACGAAATTAAAAAAAAAATTTCAGACTTTGGTGATCACTTTGAGATCCATTGGTTAAAAAACAGCAGAAGAACGTTTAACGAGAGGAACTGAATCGCTTGCTTGGTTATGAAAATTTGTAAATTAATGAAAGTATTTTCTAGAGCCTCTTTACAGTTTTGTGACTATAGCAGATGGGTGAGTATACTTTGTTAAGGAAGGAAAAAAAAAACAACATTTTAACGGATCAGTGGCACTTATAAATAAATGATCAGGCTGCAGCCTTTTTGTAATTAGCACTACACGACGGTTCTTTCTTTTTTTAGACACTTTCGATAAATGCATTGATTTCTTTTGTACTTTCAGAAATGTGAAGCAATTCAGATAAGGACAGGTTATTTAATAATGAGTCATGATAAAAACACATCATTCAGCAATGGCGCTGAATTAAATGAGTCTTAAGAGACTAACCTGCAGCTGAGCAAGAATTGTGAGTCTATATACATCTCGCTGTCACCCGATTCACACTGCTGTAAGGATGCAGAGGATGTAATCCATCAGACCTCACAGGCCATCAATGTGATCACAGCTCTCCATTACCAAGAGACTCGCACGACCCCACTAAGCCATATGCGAACGATTAACACTTGAGCTCCAATAAATCTTGTGAATAATGAAAATAGATGTACGCTGCGGCCCGTCCCTTGGAGATAAGGGCAGGAGCCGATGATTGGATGTAATATGCAACGGGGCTCGTGAGGTAAATGACCTCCTGCAGAAACGCTGTTTGAAAAATAAGCTCCCTGAAGCTACTTTGGGGTTTTATCTGGAATGCAAGTTACAGTGTGCACTCTGTTTGGAGAGACAGCTGAGAGAACAGGGTGCTGCTGCTGCATTATTTCGACAAATGAGGAAAAAAATGATTCAGGAGGGAGGAATATAATTTGAGATTTTGTCAACGCAATCATTATGAGGGAAAAATTGGAGGAATGTAAGAGTAATGTCTGTCCACTTGCTCAAAAAGTCCTCAAAAAGTATAGACTAGTAAGTATAGATTAGTCATCTAGTCATCTATAATGGGAAAAAAAACCTGATTCAGGACATAAAGTCTATTTTATTAATTAAATAAACAGCTAGGAATGCATCAAACCACACTATTGACAGTCATGCACAGGAAACAAATTTAATACAGCTTTAATACTTTGTTTTTTTTGCGTACGCTGATAATGTTTCAAGATAATTAGACATCAGTGCGATAAATGTGCAAAATAATATATCTGTGTATCACAATTTAGGGATGTTCTCCCCGTGCATGCGTGGGTTTCCTCCGGGTGCTCCGGTTTCCTCCCACAGTCCAAAGACATGCAGATTA
>JAQQZX010000010.1:3679003-3704979 GCA_030068355.1 Notoglanidium maculatum
TAGAGTAGCCAGTTGACCTAATCTGCATGTCTTTGGACTGTGGGAGGAAACCAGAGCACCCGGAGGAAACCCACACACGCACGGGGAGAACATGCAAACTCCACACAGAAAGGGTGACCCGGGGATTGAACCCAGGACCTTCTTGCTGTGAGGCGACAGTGCTAACCATCACACCACCGTGCCGCCTAAGATAAAATATCATTACTTTAAATGTCATCTTATTTTGCTTAACGGTCAATAAAGTATTTTAATGGAAATATTATTGATATGGCAAGGCTGGTTGATGGTAGATCTCCTCAAAAAAATACAGTTTTGCTTGACAGTTTATTTTTTAAGAAATAATACATAATTGGTTTAGGAAGATGCTGGATAACTAGATAAATTTAGAGGTGCACTTAAATGCAATATACTTCATAATTACCCGATATCGCAATTGGTAAATCTAAGGAGCATGTGAAGGCAGCACTAATTATATTTTGAACATAATTGACATTTTTTCTGTGACGAACACCAACACATTAACTAAAAAAAAATCTATGTTCAGGATCATTTCTAATCCAAATCTATAGATACTGCCAATCATCTATAAACAGGATTGCACCACAGCGCTGATGAACACTCGGTTCTGATTGGTCAGAAGGTGTTGAGTAATTTTGAGGAATGAAACAATTTGGGATATGCTGTGATAAATATAGCAGAAAATAGCCTATAGCAGAAAATCCTAAAATGTTTATCCTTATATATTTACTAGCTTAACACCTATCACATTATAGCAAGGACACTGTCTTATCTTATCAAGAAATATTCACATTAGCCACAACAATATTCAACTGAAATACATACTTGAGCCTGCTAAGCAGAGAGGGAAAATATAAATATCCATACACACCAGGATGCCCTGTCAGAGTGATGCTTCACATCAGTAATACTGTGTGTCCTTGTCGCTTGCATTGCATTGCATCACTGCGAAACCAGATTAGATGATGATTGGCAGAACACAACGATAAGACAATATGCAGATAATGGAGCATATAATCAAGTCTTGACTTGTTAGTCATAACACACTGTAAATACTGCAGAAGAAAAAAAGCTGCTGCATTTAAGAGATAAAGGAATGACTGGCATCTTATCTATTCCTCAAGATCATGATAGTCATGGAGTATAAAATCCAATCCATGCATGTGACAGCATAAAATAAAGAGTTATCTCCAATATAGTCTCGAATCTTGACTCATTGATCCCTGGATTGGCTTTTAAGAGCATTAAGATCTGTTAAAACTGAATTGTGCTTGATATAAAAGGAGGTGAACCAAAACTCGTACTAGAAGAACTGTATTTTTTTTTTTTTTTTTTTGAGTAAAAGTAAAACACTATCTAGTAAAATATCTACAGTATTGGGGGAAAAAATGGTTCTTAGTGAGTTCTTTGGGTAGCTACCAGGTCTGCAAATGTTTTATCTTCAAAAACCTGTGAAGAGTCTTTACAGCTCCAGCATCATTCGCAGCTCAAAATCCTAAAGCCGTCTTGTTAATCTAGGATAAATCTACGTTTTTGGAAAAAGGAGTCAATTCTAAGCCCCAAAGAAATCCTTTGGTTTGGTGAAAGCCTTAAAAGATCTTAGGTAGAACTTTAGGACATGTTTTCCTATTGGAAAGGACGCATGAGAACTGGAATCCATGTGCTGAGGAGCTATATTTTAAACACACACTTTATGCCTCCGTAATTCTCCAGTAGCTCTTGACTGAAAATTGAAGTGGAAGAAATGGATTTCTACTTGGAGCTTTCTCTGAAAGGGCTCTGCCTCCGAAAAGGCTGAGGGATAAACAGAAGAAGAAGAACTAGATGGAACTTTTTTTCAAAGGACGTATTCATGTAGTGCATTACTTATTGTGTAAAATCAAGTGGTAATACAATTTTATGCCACAGCACTGTTGAATTCTTCTTTGTTCAGAAATTGTTGGTCAATTTCTGGCTCATGGGTTTATATTCATGCACTGGTTCTAATATATTTTCCTTTCTGTAGTAGCAGCTCATTCACAGATAAAAAACGTAGATAAAACACAAAGTGAGAAATCGGTGATATGGTGACATTTGCAGAAAGATGGTAACCTTTTTGGAAGCAGACAAATTCATAGACAAAAATTCGACAGACGTTCATCTTGCAAATATACAGAGCAACTAAAGGGCAATCCAGAAAACAAACAAACAAACAAAACAAAATGAAGCCCGGATGCAAAAACATTCGGAAATGGCAAATCCTCACAAAGCTTTGCGTTAGGTGAGCTGAACTAAGGCTACGTTCACATTACAAGCCTCAGCATTCAATTCCGATGTTTTTCTTCGGATCGGTTCACATTTATAATTACAGATGATCTGTATCTAACTGTACCACAAACACATCTGTCCATTCTACATGCGCACATTAATACGTTATTGCACGAGTCATCTGCATCACCAACAACAACAAACATATTCGTGAGACGACTCGTGGTATTAAAACTGATGCTTCTAGCTAATGTATGCATCACATTATGCTCTCGACAAACAGTTGGTCAGCTGTAGCGCTCCTCCATTGTTGTTTTGCTGCACTGCTGGTGTTCTTACGATTTGTGCAGCCTTGACGGAAAATGCTCCCGTAGTGCAAATCAACAGTAGAGAAGAAACTCGATCTTAGCTGTAGCCCTAAACCTAACCCTAATACTTAAGGCTTAAAGTTAACCCTAAAGTAGCACATAATCAACAGAACACCGTGCTGGCTGATAACGGATCGATTCGGGCACAAATCAAATTTAGGACCACGTATGAAGGTGACTCAAATCTGATTTGAAAGGATTGGATTTGTGTGTCTACGCGGCCTTGAAAAGATCAGATCTGTGTTACATTAAGGAAGAAAAATCAGATTTGAGTCACCTCTGCATGGTAATGTGAACATAGGAGTGAGGTTTTTAAAGGTATCAGGTGCAGCAAGTAATCACTTGGCTGATCAAGGCGTGTTCATCACTTTTTAAATGTCGTCTGGAAACGCTTCCGTTGGCATTTACTGTTGCCTGACTGTGCAGCATGTTGCGCCGTCAGGGCCACCATAAAAAAGTTCAATAAAACAACAGCAGCACGGAGCACAGACGTCATCGTGTTTATTCCTTACATGGTCATTTTGTCTTTGGCTAGGCCTCATTTTCATCTGGGAATCTGTCTCTTTTAACTTTTTGCTATCAAAGATGAATGGCAAACAATTACACCGTCAGCGCTAATGATCAATATGAAGTCTTTCTTACTGATGGTGGGAATCTGCGCACTAATCTGTGCACCCTGGGAGACTTTGTAATGGATATCTAGATCAAGATAAAAAAATAGAAAAAGACAGCGAGAGTGAATAATGGATAGACGGAGATACTGATAAATAGATTATCTCGTTGGGAATAATTACACACACACACACACGCACACGCAAATCTCACTGACACTTCTGAAATGAACACTAATTTTGGATAGGGGTGGTAAACACACACTCCTGCTTTCTCCAAAGTAGAGTGTTGTCTGTTGCTTCCTCCTCCTTTCACGTCTTCAGCTCTTCCTGTCTTTATCTCACACTCCTTCCATCTCAGTTCTCTATCATTTTCCTCTACCCTCCCCCTTCTTCCTCCCACTTCATTTCCTCCCCACGGCTCACCTGAGATTGATGCTCGCTCTCTCTCTGATTGCCGTAATTACCCCGTCCTGCCGTTCTCTCCGCTCTTGGCCCAGCATCCTCACCATACCGGAGGAACCGTCCAGCCAAACTCTCCGTCTCCATTCATCCCACTCAAGCGGCACAGGGGGCTGAGAGGGAGGGGGACACACTCCAGCTCGCTGCGAGAGCACAGGTGCGACGGCTGTAATTAGTGCGTTTTTGATCCAGACGCTGAGATGAGCAATGCTGTATTAATGTTTGCAGTGAAGGCGCAGGAGGGAGTTAAAACTCAACAGATTGCATATAGTTGTTCGCACAAGCACAGGAACGGCTTCACTGCGCTACTGCTGTCATTGAACTGCCATCGACTTTGATAAGGAATGGTTTGAAAGGCTGTAGTTAACATGTTTCTGCTAGAACAGGATCCGAAAATATAGGCATATATTTATATATAGAAATGTGGAAAAACATGTCTATTTAGAACTAGATTCTCAGATGGGATTGAAATAATTCTTCATTTGTCTCACTTGTCAAACCCATAAATCCTACAGCATGTTCCATGAGAACACTGTTAGAAAAAGAGTTTTAAAATGCATGAATGACAATTATTTATAAGTATATGAATTACAAATGTAAATAAGAGATCTTCAATATATAAATCCCATTTTGCATGGAAATTATTGGAATTGGAATTATTTTATATGGAAATTTCCATTTAAATTCCGTTTTGTAGTATTATAGTTTTATATATTTATGAATTGTATTATACATTTTATTTATTTGTGATATACATATTAATAATGTCAAACGTTTTATTATATATTTAAATTAAGGACAATTTGTGACATTGGAATGTCAGTAAACAGACATTAAAAAATAAATGAATCAATTTAAAAACACAAATTTATGAAATGCCTGAAAAATTTGTATCCGAAACGTCACGTTTCTCTGAAGAGCTTGTGTACGATACTGCAGTTCTACTACCTCTACATTTACTACAAATACTTATACAGAGGTACATTTATTTATTTCGGCTGGCAGGCTTTGGCTCGACATGTCCCCTTAGAGGGAAGAGTCACCGCAAATCAATACAAAGTTCTTCTGACTGAGTGTGTGTATCCTCTGATGAAACATTTCTATCCTGATGGGCGTGGTCTGTTCCAGGATGACTCGGCCCCCACACACAGCACAGCACAGCACGAGGGCTCACTGAATGGGTTTCATGAGGTTGAAAATGATGTGACTTATATGCCATGGCCTTCACAGTCATCAGATCTCAATGCATTTGAACACTTATGGAGACTAACTTGAGCTCCATCATCAACAAAACACCAACTAAAGGAATATTTTAGCTTTTGAGCTTTTTAGCTTTTTAATGTTGGTTTTGTCTTTTAATTTGTCACACATCTGTATGATGATGTGATGATCTGATAATGATTTATTTTAATATCAGTTACTGCTGTAACAATGTAGGTTATGAGACTGCAAAGCCTTTGACCCGAACTTTGTATTAACAGTATCTATAAAACCCATAATGCCATTACATTCATTTCCTCGTCCTCATTTTTTATACACAATAACACTTTACAGCAAGGCATTATCTTTCATTCACATATTCCGCCTTAATCAGCAACTTCACAATGGTTAATGAATGGATGCATCTCTGGGGCGTGTTTCTGGGGGTTATTAATTACCCTTTTGATTTTCTTTTCTTGCTCATGCATGGGGCAAGAAATAATGACACAGCACTTTGTCTCTTCTGAAGAAACTGAGATCCAAATCAATTAGCGATGGCTTCAGAGAGAGCTGTACCAGACCTTTATATTAAGGCATTTAATGTAGGAAAGAAGTGCTCGACCGATTACAATCCACACGACTGATCTTAATAGCTCAAGGAAGACCTGCACCGACCATTACAATTGCAACACAAAAATATCGGCACCCCCTCTGCGGTGACAGCATAAGCCCACTGTGTTGTCATTTTATATGACAAATTGTAATTAAATACAACACAAATGTACTGTGCAACTTTACAAGCTTCTCCTAATAGACACTGTTTAACGGATTGCATGAGTCATGTCCAATTTGCAAAGGACTCTTTTTTTCATCTCCTCCCCCAATATGGTCATCTGTCAAATCTCATCCACCATCAAGCTCTGCCCTGTCATACAGAAGCTACCAGCTGGTGAGAATGAAGGCTAACACATGGCCAGCCAAGCACATCTTTGCAAACTGCTGTGGTAGAGAGCAGCGTAAGAGTAAAACGCTATCCACCCTCTTCTGCATACATGAGCTCATGGATGCTCCCGATTGGCCAGTGTCACTGTGATTGACAGGGGAGTAGAGCATGCTGCCCCTCCTGCCCAGAGAACCAAACCTGCTGCTTTGGCTTCTGGCCACAGATAGCTGTGGCATTGTCAGGATTGAAACTTGATGATAGATACGTCATTAAATTATTTAAAAAAAAAATATCTGTGACATACAGAAATGGGGAAATCCCAAAGTCAAAAACCATTCAAACCAGAATGAACATGCTTGTGAACTCATGCCTCAGTATGGTAGCAAAAAAGAAACACAAAAACACTATTAATCAGAACAGAAACTGGACAGCATTCCCCCTCGGTTTTTTTGTCTTTTTGTCCTTCACATCGAAAGAAAAGTCTTTGTTATTATCAAACACATCACTACATCATTTGATCTGAATTCCTAACATATCTAAACTTGAACATATGTGACAGAACAAGATCTAATATTGCTGTAATCTAGCTGCTGCTACGTACACTTTTTATTTATAGAGGCAGTTTGCAATGTGAAAGCATAGCTAGATTTCAACTAGCTATTGATATGCTAGCTAACATGTAAAAAGTTAGGAATTAAATTGTTGGTAGTTAGCCTTAAGTACCACTAGTGTAGCCAATAGTTCAAACAAGACGTGGCGAAGAAATATATTTAAAAAAAATTTTTTTAGAGGAAAGTTTTGCGAATTAGTAAGAAATTTTAAACATCTATATGATTCTTCTTTCTTAACGGATACATAATTACAACCTCCTTCACTGTCACAATGTTTGCTCTGATCAGAAACCTTTGACTCTTAACTGCCCTCTAGTGGACGTAGTGCTTATCACCCGTGCCAATGTAAAGGACACATGGAAGTATAGGGGCAGTGACGGTTACATCGTTTGACATGGACGTGTTTATTTTTGTGCGCATAAACTAGCCTTTAGCTAATGCATTGTACTGCTTGGTTCCTAGCTAGCAGTAATTTACAATCAGTAACGAATCAGTGTGTGATTTGATGTAGATGACTTTTTTCTACTTTAACCGTCATACTTTAACCGAACTTAAAGAATCTGAAGGTGTACTTTTACAACTCTTAGCAGGCTATTCATGTCGATGAGTAATTGCCCTTTTTGCATTTACACAAATGCAGCGAATAAAGAATGTGTGTCCTTTTACCACCTTCACAGCTGTTGGCTGGTTGTTGAATCCTACCATGCAGCGAATTATTAATATAAGAACACATTGACAACGTATAACCTTAAAAGCCTATGTCACTGAGTGTGCACAACAAAGCACTTTCAGAAATACTGATAATGCTTTAAAAACAGCTACGACTGGTTTGTCCTTAAGCGCCTGAAAATGACAGTGGATACACACACACACACACACACACACACACACTCAGAGAGACAGTGCTGAGAGCGTTTTTGCTATAAATGTGCAAATGCTCTTAGGTAAGATGTAACTGGAAGATACTCATGAAGGGCTCAAGAAGTCATTTGTATTGAACGGAAGGTGAGATGGCTAAGTGGTGTATGTTGGGATGGGAGTCATGTCGACTGGCGTGACAGATCTTATCGTAGTGATGATGGGAATTTCTGAATGCATGGATTGTGGAGCTGTAGTGGAATGATATGGAAGAAAAATGCTACAGTATGATCAGTGTATGTCACGTTGTGATTATATTAAATGAAGTCCAGTGGCTCTGACAGTGCAACTATACAGTGGTTTAATCATTGACTATTAAGAAAGTTACATTAAGCCTTTATTTGCTAATTGCAAGTCTTGAAGATGGATGTGACCAGAATCTACTCATTATTTCGTTATTCTAAGCTTACAGCTGAAGAGTTGATGTTTAGGAGTTTTGAGCTTACAGCCAGAGACGGGGTGTGAAGAAAGGTACTGAGATGCAAATCTGTATGTTAAGCATACACATGTGACACTAGGGACGCATTCCAACATTAGCAAAGCACAGGCTAGCAAGTATTGACCAGATGGTCACCATTTTAATCCTGAAAGTCACCTTGGCTTTTCTAAATTTTATACATTTGCATGAATTTTATTAGTCACACGCAATTATTAATACATGGATTTTTTTCCCCTTAAATAGTGATTCCCACAATGAAACTACTTTACTGAAAGCATGGTCAGGGATCACCTGCAATGCCTCCACAGACCACCAGGGGGACGTGGACCACCGGTTGGAATCCCAAGTTCCAGACACTAGCACAAGATTTTAACCGTTAGATCTCTATATGTGCCTAATGTATTTTTACTGTTATATTCTTGATTATGATTGCCCAGAAAGTATTTATTAATTGTGCAGCATAACAGCATAACTCATTCTATGTTACTGTTTCTATAGTAACAACTTACACAAGGACTTCAATGGTGTATATGCCAGATAAATGAATGTACAAACAAGTCATTGTTGTATGAGATGGTAAAGATTTCTATAAGGAGATGTTTATTTCATATTTTTGAAAGGCGTGTCAGTGTCAGAGTTAAAGCTTTATGATAGGCTTTTTTTTTTGCCTTATTAACTTTAAGAACAAAACAAAATGAGGCCGGGGAGGGAATGACCATTTACAGCTGCTATACTGTAAGCGATAACAGGAACTTCACACAACAGTAAATGTATCTATAATTAACAGATTAAATATATGACGTGTTCATAGCGTAGGGAAACTACTATGATATGGGACAAATAGAAAATCAACTTCAGGCTGATAACTGATAACAATAACGCTGCTTTATGCTGGGATTTTACCTTTATGCTGGGCCACATCACTGATTATTTTCCTATAAGAGCATGTCACATTGTGTTTTATTCCTTACTTATATGATAGAAACAACAAAATCTATAATAAAAAAAAATACTCTTTCACTTTTTCATGGTATAAAGGATTTTTCCTTACCTCTAGAGTTGGGACTGGGTGTCATGAAGCTTTGAATAAAGTTGGGACGTCATTGTTCTAAATAAATAATATTATCGTGGGTTTCTGCATGATATTGGGATCCAAGCGAAGCATTTCATTATGAGTCTTCCACAATGTACTTGTGTTTTTGAATGCTGCAATTTCATTTCTAATTGAATTCCAAAGAGCATCAATTCACAACAACATTACTTACTGGGTAACGAGTTTGAAATGGCAATACTTCAGAGTTACATAAGTGTAAGAACTCCTCAACAGCTGTGCCTGTTTCACTTCTAAATAGCATCCATTATGGCTGAACATTGAAGGAAAAGAAAAAAAGGCCTTTGTAAAAACATGGATATGTCTCATCTAACCAATAAAATGACTTGTGGGATTGCGAATCTCAAAGTTACATGAACAGGATACATTCAGAGTTTTAGTCTCCAAGGCAACAGTCTTTGTTGCCTTGTGAACCAATTTATGATTCATGCCAAACGAAGGCTTTGTAAGCAGAACGTCCATGAATCGTTTATGGGGACTATCATAAATACACCATGCTTCCCATGCCTTTGCTGAAGAGATTGCCCAGATGTCTGAACAATGAGTAAGCATCTGATTGATTATATTTAAAAAAGGACAGTTCTAGGACAGTCCTCATGTCCTCTAGAAAGTAGACCTGACTTTGTAAAGCTTGAGTTTGAGCTCTTGTCCTGTTTGTTGAAACCATAGCTTTTATCCCTTTAAAAAAAAAATCCTGTGTACGTGAACATCTTCCATGTGTAAACGCAATAAACATTCATCTGAAAGATAATCTCCAATATGGCCAAAACAAACAATGACGAAAACAACATGAATTCACAGAGATAAAGCAGTGTAAAACTAAATCGCATGTATTGATCAGATAAGAAATTACAGATCACATAATAGCGAACTTGGAAGCATCGATTACAACTGATACTTTGGCTCTTAGCAGCATGTGCATGTTTCAGAGTGAAAATGCTGTTTCATGTGGATAGGAAAAATTAGCATTTTCTAAAATATGTACATGTGAATGCAGCCTTTGTATTTTGTTATCACTGTTTGCTTAATTATCTTTTCTGAGTCATGCACGTTCGGCACATATGCAGCCCTGACTGCTTCACCTTTTTAAACAACTCATTACTCATTATTTCTCTCATTACTGAGAGACACTTAATGAAGTGATAAGAGCTGTAACCTGGCATCATTTACTCCCATGGAGTATCTAATATCACGCAAAACATATATAAGGATCGTAATGAGTTTGTGCGATTGCATTTAATCTCATATGAATTAAGTCATAATAAATGCTATGACCACTAATGCTGTCCTTTATCCTGATATTAAAGCTGCAATATACAGATTTTTTAAAAATGTAGCATTATCGAGGCAGCATAGTGTTCTGGTAAAGCTGTGAGTCACTCTGTAAGGTCTATAATAGAAGCAAAGTTGGGCTGGAATTGGATTTGGGAAAAGTTTTCACCCTCGTCATCACAGATCTGTCATTCTTTAGACACAAAAGGTTACTATCACTGTGGTGAGAAACTGGAGATGTTATCAGAGAAGGTTGACCATGAAGGGTACGCTAAAACAACCATGTTGTAAATGCTAAACCTAAAAAAAAAACTACTGTTCAGCAGACAATAACATTCAAACGCATCAGGGAGTTAAAATAGCTTTCTTATTAGTGAACTGATACAATAGTTTAATTGCCTTCAAATTATTTAGCTAGCTACTCAAACAATACCAGGCCACTGACTCTAATTTAGTTAGCTAGCATAGCCTAACTACTGCTAGCTACTGAAAATTGCTGGCTGCTAGCTACTGTTAGGCACTGACTATATAATTCTCCAATTTGTGTTTTACGTTAGCTAACTAGCTAGTGTGTATTTGTTTGTATTTTTGTTTGTATGAGTTAGTCAAAACACCTTTGTTTTTTAGCTGGTTAGCAAATGTTAGCTGGCTAGTTGGCTTACAATATGTATTTGGTGTGTTTATTTGTAAATTATTTTTTTAATTATTTGTCTAATGACTGCGAGACAGATGAAGTGCCTATTTAATTTGTGTGTGTGTATTTTATTTTCTGGTTTGTATTTTTAGCCCTGCTTCTGTTTTCAGTTCTGTTTAGGTGGCTAGTTGGCTTGACTTATTTCTTCAAGCTCAGTTTTGTCTGGTAAGTGTGACTTTTCACTTTTCGCTTGCTGTAGCTGGCTAGCATTAGCTGGCTGCTTGGTTAATGGTATGCGCCTGGTGTTTTCTCTTCGTTTTATTTCATTAGAATTAATGCATGATAATAGTTTGTGATGCTACAAAAGAAATAGCAGGGAATACATTATACATATTAAGAACATATCAAGAATTAGCACGGAATAGGTGAACACTATAGGGTAGCACACTAAAGACTAGACAGGGACAGCGACAGAACCAACACAGATATAAAGGCACATAGTATAATAAACAAAAAGCAATTGAGAAGAAAAAACAAAACACATAATTGCAGCATGTGTCATGATTCCAACAGGCCGGGAAAATGTGTAATAAAATTTATTTGTAAATTATTTTTTAAATTATTTGTCTAATGAATGCGAGTCAGATAAAGTGCCTATTCAATTTGTGTGTGTGTTTTATTTTCTGGTTTGTATTTTTAGCCTTGCTAAAAAACTGTTTTCAGTTCAGTTTTGTCTGTTGAGTGTGACTTTTCACTTTTCGCTTGCTGTAGCTGGCCAGCATTAGCTGGCTGCTTGTCTAATGGTATGCGCCTGGTGTTTTCTCTTCGTTTCGGTTCATTAATCTCAGATCATGTTGGAAGTCAATCAAATTGAAGACATGCCTTTGACGGGTTTATTTTACGTTATAATTCTTTACGAACTTGCCATCATGAGACCGGGCTGTACACAGGCAATATCAATGCATCATTAAATTGCTGGAGAACTCAAGTCTTTTTAGACTCTTTGGATCCACAGTGACAGTGTAACACGTCAGCTTTCATTAAACATAGCTGCACATTTCCCTCCGACTGGAGACGGCTTTAGTCACCTCTCTAGTTTCCGTCATGTTTGCGTGTACGTTGCCTATTTCTAATTATGTATGCTTCCGTTCTGCTCGGCTGCATGGAGAAATGATCAAACTTATGTATATTCATGATTTGGAAAAAAAAAAAAGAGATTAAGCACATCTGTAAAAATATGACCTACATGGATGGATATAGACTATAGAGTTGTTCGGTAAACAGAATTAGCGGGAGTTCCAGTTTATTTGGTGCATAACAATAGGAAGCGGATTCTAATTAACGTGGAATATGTCATCTGCGTCTGACTTTGGTGGCGGAAAGGCACAGCGGGTGAAAAAAAAAAAATCCACTAAATAAGGAAACCACAAGGCGCAGAGATGAACATGCATGAAAGGCTGGCTTTATTTACTTAATTTAATTACTGTGTCAACTTTTCCACAGAGCTGTATTTGCTGTAGATAAACTGAAAAAACTGAAGCTTGCTTTTAAAAAAAGTATTACTGACAGAGTGACTTTTGTAAGGAGTATATTTGAGGAAAATGGTGACCATTTATGGAGACCTCCTGGGTTTATCAGTATGGGGAAACAAGGTGCTGTCATCAGTTTTTATGAACTACTTCAGGAATGAAAGAGTGATAGGTGAGATAGCAGCGCAGGTGGCAGTGTGCCACATGCGAAGGTCAAAGTGCGAGTGTGTGTGTGTTTCGGCTCTGGACTTATTGCCGTATTCCTGCTGAAATATTGTTCCTTCTGTGTGGACCATCTTTACATTAACGCCGTGTTTAAATCTTTCACTAAAACACTGTGGCACTTGCTTCATATTGAGAGTTTTATGTAATTTCTGTTAGGTTTATGATGGCAGGCCTGTGATGCAAAGTAGACTAGAAAAAAAATAAGAAGAAAAGCTTGGCGAGACGGTCCTTGAATGGCATCTGCAAAGTTCTGGTGATTCATACTTCACAAAGAGAAACATAACTGCTGTTATGCGGTAACAGACTTGGAGAACCCAAGGCTAGAGCTTACATAAAGAATAAAACCTGATGGGGTGTGCTGTTAGAAGAAAATAACCAATGACCTGGTGATCAGACCTGATGTGAAGTAGTTACACATTAAACCCCAAAGTTACCAAATAAAGAAAAAGACATTGCAGCCTGTCATCTTTCCAATGAAACTAAAATGTTAACCATCTGACAGTGTAGATTGTTAGGAAGCATTGACACTGGAACCTCCGTCCAAAAATGTACTCACGAAGTAAATTTGACCTTGTCAACAACTACACACGTTTATGTGACGAAGCGTACAAGCCGTACAAAGTACCTTTTTTGTAGCTTTCATGCTGATGATTACCACCTGCGTGCGTTTGAAAGCTTTTTCATGGAGTGCGCTAAAGGAAACAGCTAGTGGCCTTCAGAAAAACTGAAAGAACCTACGCCAAAGTGTTTTAGAGGTGGATTTGGTGGATCTTGCCTTACTAAAAGACACCATATATCCAATAAGGAATGGGACAACCCTATATTACAAACAAAAGGAAGGTCATGCAAGGTTTTATAAAATTCAGTGCACCCACTCAGGACTAATGGTCCTACATCACAACTCCTTTGTGCTGCTACTGTTGCTGTGGCTCCTGACGGATTTTCTGTCTTCGATACCACAAAGTGTTCTTCATTTGACTCTACTAAGGTGGAGGTTTAAGAGGTGTATTTAGTATAGTGCCTGCCCCTATAGTGCCTTACATTGCATGTTTTTAAAATCTAATCTTGTAAATGGCTTTGTCACCAGTGGGGTCATGTTGTCCTTACTTACTCAAAAAGTCACCCTTTTTTTAGGGATTGGCTTGGCTGGGACTCATGTCTTTGTATGTCCTGTAGCTTCCCAGGTGCTCTGAAAAGTGCTGGAATCAGAAGGTTTGGAGAACACATATCCAACATGCTCTTAATCTCACCAGATGGAAGCTGAACTCTTGTTGAACAAGAACGATATTTGATGCACCACCACAATTCCTTTCCATGTCTGGGTAGGCTGTAGAGGCTTAGTCAGATTGGGGTCAAACTTTTATTTATGAAGTGATTCAAAAGATCATGTATGAGCTGTGAGGTATTGCATCTAAAAGTTATTGTGCTGTAAAATTGAGGCCTTGCCATGTCAATAGTTCTGTTGGCTTTTCCTGAAATATTAAACTTGGTTTGGCCCACTCATGTTCCTCTGTAAATGGTCAATGAAAGCCTCCTACAGTAAAGTGGAGGGTAATATTTTGTAGACTGTGGCGATGTTTAAAGATCACTTGTGGGCAGGCTGTGCGTTGGCCAGAAGCAACTTAAGAGTCCAACATTTGAAGAGGACTCATGACAAAAATGGCAGCAGCAAAGCACTAATTATGATGTTTTCAAGACATGACAAACTAGGCCCCAAGTTCTACACCTGGAAGTTGGGGCAGAATGACTTTAATTATATACCCAGTACATCAGATCACAAGTAAATTTATAGGCTCGGTCATGTTAATGTATTATAAAATTATCATATTAAAAGGACAAGGATTCAGTTCACTCAGCAGACACAATAAGGGGATGTTCTTGGATAAGCAACTGTCTCTATCCCAACTTGCTATCATAATAATATTAAGGCCCGGTCCCAGAGTGGTCAGTGAAACACTGCCTACTGCACCAAACAGTTGAATTCCTTCATGTTCTATCGGATGAAGAAATAACCGTAGTATCGAAATGCCACAGTTTGGTGTCCAGGAACTAAGACAAAAGCAAATGAAGCTCACCTGTGATTTTATGACTAAATCTGATGTTTGTAATATGCGGTGAGCAGAGTGCATGGCTGGACACAAGAGTGTAAACTCAGTAATGCATTTATTGGGGTGAAGCCAAGAGTTATAATTAGAGTACATGGCAGAGGTCAAAACAGAAGCAGCCAACATCAAACAAGAATAATTCATAATACAAGTCAAAACACAGGCAAGAATAAAAAAAATAAAAAATAAAACAGACAGGTGCAGCAGCAACTAAAAACAAGCATCAGAATTAATGCATGATAATAGTTTGTGATGCTACAAAAGAAATAGCAGGGAATACATTATACATATTAGGAACATATCAAGAATTAGCACAGAATAGGTGAACACTATAGGGTAGCACACTAAAGACTAGACAGGGGCAGCGACAGAACCAACACAGATATAAAGGCACATAGTATAATAAACAAAAAGCAATTGAGAAGCCAAAACAAAACACATAAATGCAGCATGTGTCACGGTTCCAACAGGCCGGAAAAATGCCAATCCGAATTATTTGTCTATATTATTTTAGAATATTATTTGGAACGTTTTATTTACCATATACTCAAAGGTTGGTTTGCATCAAGGGTTGATCTGTTCAAAAGATGTTGGCAGATGCCTTCAGATCACGCGAGAGGTTTCCAACTTCCAACAAGATCTTGAATTGTTCTTTTGCTGGGAGAACCCTTAAAATCCTTGCAACATAAACAACAGTTTTTAAAAAATAAAAATAAAATTATTGGATCATAGAACCGTGTAACTGTGATAATAATGTTTTACCTGATAACTTGAGGAGATTTTATAGATGCTCTAACGTTGTGAATTTAAGAAAACCATTTACTTTAGACTGGGTTTTAGGAATACTGGATTTAGCCATGAAGAAAGGGAGAAAAATTGGGCTGTGGTGCCTCCTAACACGTTTTTCACATCAACACAATGAATAAATGCCAGGCTAATATTGTCTAGTAAAGTCCACTAGAAAGCATTATCTACCGCAGCACGTATTTCATTAGTTTAATGAGAGCTGGGGGATATCGGGCCTATTTTGAAGCCAATTTGCTGCAATTGTGCAGTTGCAGTTTTCGCACCTTTTACTGAGAGAAGGTCTCACTTCATTATTCCTTTGCCATAATCAGGCTTTTTTTTTTTTTTTTTAATATTCCCATTGTATTTATATAAACAAAGAGAATTAAGCCATAAAAAGAGCATCAGTTATAAAAAAATATGTTTATATACAGTATGTATAGAAAAGGTACATGAAATACTTGGAACAATTAATGTTTATTTAAGTAGAGGAATCGTTGAATATGTTCAAAACACTCCTGGGCAGTAAAGCAAGAATATCTTTTTTATAAAAACACAATGCGATGGAAAAAAAAATTGCTTTGCTGTCAATACTACATTAATAGAATATTCTTTTTCAATTCTTCATAAGATTATTCTCCATGGCTGAAGGCGGTTTGGGTCTTTGATACATTGAACAGCAGACACAAAATGCATAGCAAATGCTAGGGCAAATCATTTTTCCCATTAAACTGAATACGCTGGATAGTTTATACAAAATGGAATGTGAATGTAGGGAAAACAAAGACTTTTTTATAGAAAATATTGATAATGCAGTGCAATTTTACGGATATCAGGCTTTGATCAAGTTGCTGGATAGTTACATGTCATGACAAAATGATTTGTGATGCTCCTGAGCCACAGTCAGAATGAGATTTATGGATAGCATACATTGAGTTTTCAGAAATATACACACACTTTAGTAGGAACACCTGTATACCTGCTCATTCATGCATTTATCAAATCAGATAATCATGTGGAAGCAGCACAATGCAGAGAATCATTCAGATAGGGGAAACAGGTCAGGAACGTTCACATAAAACATGAAAATGGGGAAAGAAGTGTGATCTTTGACTGTGGCATGGTTGTTAGTGCCAGACTAGCTGCTTTGAGTATTTCAGAAAATGCTGATCTCCTGGGATCAGGCACAACAGTCTTTAGAGTTTACACAGAATCGTGCAAAAAACAGAAAATTCGTTCAGTGAGTGGCAGTTCAGCAGGCAGACTCAGATTCTTGTTGATAAGGAAGGGCAGAGGAGAAACCTTGGAGTCTATAGCACCTCAAATAGACACTCTTAACAACCGTGTTAAGCTGAAAAGCATCTCAGAACACAAAACCTTGACATGGGTGGGCTACAACAGTAGATCACATCAGAGGAAGTTCCATTCCTGTCAACCAAGAACAGGAATCTGAGAGACTTTGCAGCTGAAGCTTAGAAACATTTCGCCTTGCTGTTTTTCCAATCCTGAACCATCCAGTTTTGGCAAACCCATGCCTATTCATGCCTCAGATTACTGCTCTTGGACTACAGGAGTCCAACAGCTGGATGCTTTTAGCTGTAATACATAATCCCTACATTCTTCTTGACAAATCACTTTAATTTTGCTTAGAAGAATGTGGCATATTCTTTCCATTTTTCTAAAAAAATGGATTTAGTGGTGCACCATACTTTTGATACTTTACTAAAACTTAGCGCTTGAGTTGTTTTGAGAGCTCTTTGGTCTTTCATGATGCTGCTAGTTTAGGTGTGTTTTTTTTTTTAACAAACTCCTGACATCAAATGTAGTCCATTCAGTTTATCTATCCATTATCTATACCGCTTTATCCATCTGGGTCACGGGGAAGCTGGAGCCAATCCCAGCATCTTTGGGCGAGAGGCGGGGTGCACCCTGCGCAGGTGTTCTCCACACCCTGCGTGACCCGGGGATCGAACCCAGGACCTTCTCGCTGTGAGGCGACAGTGCTAACCACTGCACCACCCCGCCCCATCGCCCCATACAGTCTATAACACTAAAAAATGTTGAAATGATTAAAGTGGGTGAATACGTATGTGAAATATCATATGCTTAGAATACTTGCTTTTAATTTTCTCCATTTTAACAGTTGCAGTTAAGCACTGTTAAATACTGTAGCAATCCCACTTCCCACAGTGTAACTGCATCTAAACCTGTCCACGTAGCTTATAGATCACCTGTTAAAGGTCATAAAAGAGAACTTCCTGTGCTTGGAAAATTATTCCATGCTGAAAACCGAGCACTGACCTCCACTGATAGCCCTCATGAAGTTCCCGCCTGAGGTGGGGTTTTTTATACTGAGGATCATTATTCTGGCTTGGAAATGGCAGCGCACAATTTGGCCTTTGTCCATTTAGCATACAGGGCACTTGTGAATACTCTCTGAAGGTGCAGTAATGTGGAAGCAATAAAAAAAAGAGGAGCATTTTTGCAGCCTAAGCAGGGAGCCGGGGCAAAACGGCATGAATTATGTACGCTTTTCAATATCCCTTCCATTTTTTTTTTTGTTCCAATGCCTTGCCACCTTGACATCGATCCCTGGCTTATGAAAGTCCCCTTGCTTTTCGGGCTGTCTCATTTGAATGGGGTGGGGGGAATTGGATTTTGGTGAAATGTGAATCATTTAATAGAGGCCAGAAAAAAAATTGCTCTGTGTGTATATGTGTGTGTGTGTGTGTGCGTGTGCATGTGCACGAACTGTCCCAATCGTTCCTCTCATTTGTCATTTGAGATCCGCTGATGCAAACGGCATTCACCAAAGTCAGGCCAAGAAAAGTGTTCAGAGAAACGCACTTGAGAAAATACCAAACACTGTCTGGGTGGAACCTTTAGTGCAGTCTTCCCTTCCACATCAAGTCCAAATGCCCACATGGACTGTTCTCCTGTGACCAGCTGCAAAACAGCCTCAATTCTTTGTGGCATGGATGTTGGAAACCTGGTCTAAGTTGACATGGTTGCATCATGCCGGTCCTACAGATTTTCATTTGCATTTTCATACTGTGAATCTCCTCTTCTTTCACAAGGTGTTCTATTGGATTCAGATCAAACAAAGCAGGTTGGGGCCATTCATTCATGCTGTTAGCACCAAATTATGACCCTACCATCTGTGCGCCTCAACAGCAACCGGGATCCATCAGACCAGGCTACATTTTTCCAGTCTTCAGCTGTCCAGTTTTAGGGAGCCTGTGCCCACTGCAGCCTCAGCTTCCTGTTCTTGGCTTACAGAATTGGATCTTCTGCTGACGTAGCCTAATCAACATGTTGTGCATTTGGAGATGTTTTTCTACTCAACACAATTGTACAGAGTGGTTATCCGAGTTACTGTAATGGTTCCTTCAGCTCGATCCATTCAGTCTGGCCATTCTCCATTGACCTCTCTCATCATCTGGATGTTTTTTTTTTTATTGCACCATTCTGAGTAAACTCTAGAGACTGTTGTGCATGAAAGCTCCAGGAGATCAACAGTTTGAGTAAACGACCACTATGATTGATTTTTACGGACTAGTAAAAAAAATGAATGGCTGCACCAGTATAACAGATTGTAGAACTCTATAGTAGACTAATCTTAATGTAATTTGCCAACACATTCCTGTTTATGGACTACTAAAAATTGATAGTTGCACCATGTAGCCACGTTTTAATGTACCCTTAACTGAGAACTTAAAGCGTATACATCTGCTTCTTAGATACA
The DNA here is from genome assembly GCA_030068355.1 of Notoglanidium maculatum. NCBI lineage: Eukaryota > Metazoa > Chordata > Actinopteri > Siluriformes > Auchenoglanididae > Notoglanidium > Notoglanidium maculatum. The sequence goes on from JAQQZX010000010.1 coordinate 3,698,228, forward strand.
ACATCTGCTGCAAACAAACCTTAGCAATTCTTTTTAAAGTACACCGTGTGCTGTTAAAAAATACTGTGAAGGCATATTGTTTTCTTTTAATTGTATGATTTTTTTATTTTAAGTCAGTGATCCCTGGTCATGGCCAAGTCACTGAAATACACTGTAAGAAATAAAGGGAATATATAATGAAGCACAAATGTGTTTATATTAGGAAGAAAGCAGTAATGAGGACTTAGTGACGGTGTAAAATATCCGTGGAGATTATTAGGAAGGTTCATCACAAAACAATTTTAAACATTTTACACTTAGTGCAATTTATTTTTTCTTTCGTTATTTTCAGGTGCAGATTTTCTCAGAGTGCGGTTTCGGATCAACTTTACGCCATGGCTTATGATTGAACTTATATTCATCTGCTGAAGTCCTGCTTTTAGGTAATTGCTTTGGCATTTCCACCCACCAGGCGAAAAATCACTTTGCATTGAAAGTGTATTTATTTCCACATCCTCCTGTAAGCGTGAAACATACTCATGACTTTGCCATTATTGTAATTATAATGCAATTACCATCTCAACTAATTATACCTACACGGCTGAATCTCCAGTGTTGAGTTAACAATTAAAGTGTGTAATAGTGACGCCCAGTTTTAGGAAACACTTTAAGGGTCAATACATCACTTTAGGTATAACTTCAAGCCTTGCACAGATTATTCTGCTGTTCAGTAAACATTCCCCAGTGCATCTGCTCATTCATATGAGAACAGGATAAAGGTTAGAGGGGCTTTTCCTCTGAGCAGCTGAGCTGCTGAATCAACAAACGTAACCTTGCGAGTCAAGATGCATAAAAACTATTTTGATACGGAAAACCATCCAGGCGTTTTTGCACAGCCGATTTGTCCCCATCACCTTGGACTTGAACTGAGAAATCAATCTGACAAATCTAATGATACACCGTATTTCTCCACATTATTGGGCCGAATTGAAGAATCAAACAAGGCTAATTTCATTTGTTCAGTTGTGGCTGCAGTTCAGCCTCAGGAGAAATAGCAATGGCTTTGTTATAACTCAGTCAATTGTACCAGGGAGTAATTACAGCTCAGAGTTATGAACTGCTAATAAGGCTTATTAATGATCCGTTAACGACAAATACATTTAAGAAATGTGCATTTTCTGATTTCTTTTTTTTTTTTGGCTTGGCTTGGCCGCATAATGGTAATGACATGCTGTAAATCAGGCTTAAACTATGGAACTGTCATAGAACTGTAAGGATAGCTACCATGATGGAAACATTTCTAGTGTTTATATTTCAACTAAAAAACAAGACGCAGATTTTTTTTCCCACTCAAGAGCCTGGTCATTACCGTAAAACATTAAATCTAAGCGTACTGCGGTTTCACAAGTGATTTATGAAAGGACTACATTGTAAATGTACTGTGGGTTTTTTTTAATGCAGTACTATGCATTCTCCCTTGCAGGTCTGGGTTATAAATAGCAGGCTCACAGCTTCCAACAAGACCTATTGACTGATCATACGTTTTGCTATTCAGTCCGATCATAAGTCTGGTCATTCTTCCTGGAGTGATATCTGTAAGTAATGCTATTTTCTTTCACTCTTCTCTACACACAGGTTCAGTGTTGTCTGAGGTGCTGCCATTGCTTTTGTGAAAATGGCTCTGCGAGATGAGCTGCTTTCAGCACAGCTTCGTCTGACAGGAGTCCCCAGAAATAGGGGAGCTAAATGTCAGCAAAGTAATTGCATCTTGACGCCAAGTCATATCACAGTATCTCACTTGTTTTTTTTTTTCCTTTTCCCCTAGATTTTTCCTTTTTTCTTTACTGCACCCTTGGAATTTGACCCACGTTATTTCTCACTGATGCACGATTAAAGTTGTTCCTTGTACAGCCTACACAGTGTGTGTGACGATGCATTTTAATCACTGCTTACCGATAGAGTGCTATGTAGACATTCCCGTTCATCTGATTCTATTATGAGCCGGCTGGCTCAGCATTTTACGGAGTGCGTCTCTTTAGGATTTAAAGAAGAGAAGATGAAGACGCAGATGCAGATCTGTTTCTAGGAGATGAGTCGTGCTAATAGACAGCATCGATTAAAATCTTGCAGAAGTCATCGTGTAGGATGGAGAAGTACTTGACCGTGCAATATACTGTTTATGACTAAATGAATGTTGTCATGGGGTATATCACGTGCTTGAAAGCCTTCAGGAACAAACGCAATTAAAAATGCAGCATTACTTCACTGTCGACATGAACTTAGTTATACAAGTTGCCATACAAATGGAATTATTTATAGAGCTGTCTTGGAGTGCACAAATTATTTAGTCAATTAGGTGAGATGGAGTTGATTTGTGTAAGTACCTGTGATGGAACTGGGGTTTCAGTAATGATTTTCTTGCTCAGACCTAGTTTTCTTCATCCCCAAGCTATGATCCGAGTTGTGTTTTTGAGGAGGCGTGTATCTCAACCAAGCATACTCACCAAGTGGCCTGTTTTATTTATACATTTGAAATTTCATTCATTTTCATCTACTTTTCAATTACCATCACTAACTCCAAACTCCATTTCATTTCACATTAATGAAGTGTCAGGCACCAGGGATGGGCGTTAGTACAGGCAACGTACCTATGCATAAAAGTTGGCAGGTCTAATGCTAGTCTAAAACACCATTTTCCAATACTCAAATGCTTGAATTAGATTCTTAGTCATCTCTGCATCTCCTGAAAGAACTGCAATATGATCTGAGACTCAGGATGTCAAACAGCATGGTACCTACGACCCTGTTGTAAAGGCCACCAGCTCCTCTGTTGGAGGTCATTGATCCACATCGTCTTTGTGCTCCTTATGCAGTCGCAGCGGTCATGTCTGATTATTACCTTAAAGAGCTATCACAGCAGAGGAGAATAGATCAGCATGGTAATATTTTTCTTAGTAGAAACGCAGCAGTGACTTGTGACCACAGATTTTGGTAAGGCAGGACAACATTAATAATGACATAGCTTCAAACAAAGCTAACAAACAAAGTGTGAGCCCTGAATCACACTTGACTTGTGCTATAGGCTAATATCTAGTGGATTAATCACATAATAGGCAACCAGCAGGTTGTTTTAAATGGTTTGCCAGTTTCCAGCTCAGCCACATATCAGAATCCACATCAAATACCTCAACCTGGCCCAAATCTTCTGCCACTGGAAAAGGAGGACATCATCTTTCTTTTGATCATCATCCTCAGTCTCTGGATTGGAAACAAAGTCACATTGGTGTGCACGCATTTCTAATGTACCAACATCATCCACTCCACAATCCCTCTTTCCTTCTCCCAAACTATTTTGCATGGTTACGTGCTGTAAGAGAATGGCCGTAAGCCCAATTAGTTTAGTTTGTAATCAAGTATCGACTGTCAAAATGTCCATGATGTTCCTGAATGGGGCTTCCTGTTTCACTTTTGGGAGTAACCTAACTTGATCTAAAAACTCGTGATTGCGATATATCCCATAGAGGAACAGGAATGTCTTTGGATTTTGGTCATAAGCATTGAATTGAAACAGGCCAAATAGGCAGTTCTTCCTTGTTTTTTTTTTCATTATTGCTATTCAGCAATAAGTTCACAATAATTTGTAGGAACACCTAATGTATTAAAATGTCAGGACAGAACCCCAACACATGTCTCCTGAAGCACGAAACAGTCAACGGGAGGCCCTAGACTACCGGTCAGGCCACCATGTAGAGGCTAGAGGGGGAAGTGAGTCCCCTCCATGAGCCCCTGGCTTGAACATGGCGATGGAGGCCACCACATCGGCCTCTGGCATGCTACACAGCTGTAATAGGCCCAGCCCCCCACTAAAATATTCTTTGGGGGAGCAAGCCCATGAGTCGGTCCAGAGCGGGGTTGATCTGGTTGGATGCCGGATGCCGGTACAGCGCCGGATGGGCGCTGTAGTTCTGTGCCCTATTGGCGCTACTGAGACATAAAAGTTCAGTGTGGAGATGTTATTTCTCATTAGTCTTTCATTCGACAAAAAAACAGCACTCCTAACACCTGAAAGTTGGGAGAAAAAAGGATTTCAGCACACTATATGTCCGATCGAGGAGACAAGCCTTAAAACATATCTTTGAAACAAGTTAACCTTCTGATCTTGTGAAGCTTTGATGAATATTTGATTAAAAGAAAAGAATGTGCCTTTCTTTTTCAAAAGAGTTATAAACAGTCAACAAAAAAGAAACGATGCACTCCATCAGCGGAATCCTAATGAGGGTTTAAAACGAGGCTAGGCAAACGTGGTACAATATGTTCAGCACAGATGGTCGAATCAAACAACTCGTGTTCGTCACTATTCAGACTCTAAGATGAAGAACATAAGAGATCAATTTTAACATTAAAAACCGTTCAGATTAAGTTTTTAATCCAGTACGAGTGAGGAAAAGCGTGGACCTGTAGCCTGGTGAGTGGCAGCCATGTTGGACATGAAGCTGGGGCTCAGTGACAGCGACGGGGTTTAGACAGTGCCATCATGACTGTCAGCCATTATCATCTGGGTGTCATATGCCTGCCTGCCTTCTTCAGCTGCCTTGTTGCTGACACTCCTTTTTACGCGCTGTCACTCCTCTCAAAGCCAAACACAATCGACCAGCACTTTCTCCACTGAGACTGAAAATATCCATCACTTAATGAAGACTTAGGGTTGCAAATTTCTAGAGGAAGAAGGTTACAAATTCTACTTGTCAGCTCCGGGAAGTGGGTGAAGCACTGACCTAATGAATAGAAGACACAGCTGAACATCTTGCGATGTGTGGGTGGATCAATGATGAACCAAAAAGATTACTTTAATTTTTTTTTTTTAAGGATGAGAGCACAGGCATGGACCATGACAAATGTTAGCAGAGATTGCACAAGCCTGGACAGACAGATTTAAGTATGATTTTCCTTTTCTTTCTGCATATTTAAATAGCAACCAAATATACTTACAAGCTCTGCACTTAACAACTATTACACTCAAGTCTTAAATCGTTTGCAGTCCAAGGCAAAGCTAAAAATATCTGCAGTCAAAAAGTTAAAAGCCTGTTTATTTTTTTTTCAGGGTTTTCTTTTTTTCATATTTAGACTCCAGGTTTTGGCGTTTTAAGCACTTTGGGGTGTGTTGTTTTAGGAAAATAACCAATCACTCAGCTTATGTTACTATAGAAACAACAACACTTTAGAATGGGTGCATTAATATAGACCTGTGACTTGATTTACATAGCGCTCTAACGTCAGTGCTGCTGTTATAGAAAATTAATCAACGTTCTGACCAATCAGATTCAAGAATTTAACAGCGTTGTTGTGGTATAAATTTATTTATTTTCTCTGCTCAGACCTCTTTCATGGAGTCACTGTGGTTCTGCGCAGTACCATTAATCTTCATTGCACAGGTTAGGATTTGGTGTCATAGTCCTGTCTCTTTCCGTATTCTCTCTCCGTCTCTTGCTGTCCCTCTCCTTTTCATTTAAACATGGAATGCTACTCTGGCCTGCTGTAATCTAAATAGTACATCAAACACCCTGAGCCCAGGGCTTTCATTAAAGGCATAAAACATCAGACCTGGGCACGCTGAAGAGTAGACTCTGAATATTAGAAAATAAATGAGGTAAATGTGCAGCTCATTCATCTTGTTACCTCGAGCCGAGTGGATCCCCGATGAAATCATGTGTAATTATGTACCCAGCGGAGACACACTGGCTTCGAAAAGCTCATTCGAGAATACCGGGTAATGAGAAAGACTCATAAAAAGAGGGTGTGAAGTTTTCACTGAATTGTTGAATTTCACGTTCAGGAAATTGAAAAAATAAATAGACATACCAAATGCTGCCTTGAGAGGTGAGAGTCTGCTGTCCTTATGTTCTGTCCATGGTGAAATAACCCATTATAAGTTGTTATTAAAAAATACTTTTTTAAATTAAAAATGACTTTGATTTATTTTTTCCTTTTTTTTCCCCTAAAATCATAAATTATTACAGAAATTGGTATGGACCAAAATAGTATGAAACAAAATAGTGACTGGCTTCCCTGTCACGTGACCTCCATTCAACAGTGGCTGATTGTGATAAGCAGTCTATCTATCTAGCTATCTATCTATCTTGGCAAAAAAAAAAAATGAGGCAAACCCTCAGATAGATCTATCTATCAACATTGAGCAATGCATTATACCATGAGGTCAAATCTAGGGGACTTTTTTACTCTGTGTAATCACCTGACACGACTGTTACTGATGAATCTACAGTCTGGGCTAGAAAGAATCTGCCTCAGCTGCACTTGTTTATACAACTCTGTGTATATTTATTTATTTATTTATTTTTGTGGTGCTTTTGGGCTTGGGCCAACAAAAATCCATAATAATCCATGTTAAACCATTTAAAAGTAACTAACCTGGTGTGGATTCCAAAAATTAACTGTTATATTGAAAAAACAAAACAAAACTGGGAGTGCTTAGCCTTACTAGCTCATTGATACCTATCTCTATCTTTTCTTTACACCTGCCAACAAAATATCTCCAATCATGGTAAGAGGATTGGTGTGATCATTTAAATGAATAACATTTAATTCACGCCTCACAGCAAGAAGGTCCTGGGTTCGATCCCCGGGTCACCCAGGGTGCCTTTCTGTGGGGAGTCTGCATGTCATCCCCGTGGATGTGTGGGTTTCCTCCCACAGTCCAAACACATGCAGATTAGGTCAACTGGCTACTCTAAATTGCCCATAGGTGTGAATGCGAG
>JAQQZX010000010.1:3711796-3723174 GCA_030068355.1 Notoglanidium maculatum
TTAAAAAGTGTGTGTGAGGGGTGTGTGGGGTCGTCCACAATGCTGGTGGCTTTGCGGATGCAGCGTGTGTGGTGAATATCAGTAATGGAGGGAAGAAAACTCCGATGATCTTCTCAGCTGTTCTCACTATACTCTGTAGTTTTTAAAATACATAATTAAAATACAATAGGAATAAGAAGCATGCGGAGAGGCAGCATGAGGAAAAAGTGGTGTGAGTATATAGGGGGGTAGTAGAGCATAACTACTCCAATGACAAAACATTTAACATGCAATAAAACGATACATTAAACACAACAAGGTCTATAGATATGACTTGAAATTAAGTTAGGTTTAAAGTGGAAATGCAGTAATTGTTCTAAACCTGACATGGATGAATTTAAAAGCAACTGTGATTGTGAATTTATACAATCAAAATGTTGCTGTGCAGTAAACAGCAAGTCTGAAGTCATTGCAGTAACTAAGTGAACAATAAGTAACAGTACAACAGATCAGAAACGATTAGAGTGACATGCACGTCATTGTCATTTTAAAGGGAGGGTAGTTAGTTAGATTCCAGGGCAATATGTGTGGAGGTGGGCAACATAGTGCATAGTCTGACAGCCTGGGGATAGAAACTAGTACCCAGTCTGGCAGTCCTTAAATGAGTCGTGCACAACCTTTTGTTGGATGGCAGAGGGGCAATAGACTTTGGGAGGGTTGGGTGGGTGGGAGCGATGCTGCGTGAGTAGAAAATGTCCTGAACAGGGGGTAGCAGTGTGCTGATCATGCCTTCAGCTGTCCACACTATCAATTGTAGGGTCTTGCGAGCCAAGATGTTCTAATTTCCCAAGCAGTCAATGATGCAGTGGGTCAGGATGTTCTTTATGCTGCTTATAGAACATGGTAATGATGGGTGGGGGGATGTTTGCCCTCTTCAGGTGTTGGAGAAAATGCAGGCACTGCTGGCCTCTCTTAGCCAGAGATCTGGTGTTGGTTGTCCAGGTGAGGTCTTCCATGATGTGAATGCCAAGGATCTTGGTTCATCTCTCTCTCTCTTGTTGAACCATTTATGCACAGGGGGGAGAATAATCAATGCAGGACTTCTTAAAGTCAGCCATTTTTGTTTGTCTTTCCAAGGGAAAGGCATAAGATTTAAAAATGGCTCAGGGGCAGTCTCAGGAACTGACATCTGAGCACCTGGGACTGCTTGGGAGCACTTTTGACTTAATGATAAGGAGATCAAACAGTACCTGATACTAGAAAAAAGACAGGATCTATGACTTCACTTTGGGAGGAAACAGCACCTAAAACTAACTAGACATGGAGGCAGATAGAAGAGTGTGAACAGAAATGAAACAGAGGTGGCCACCTTAGCAAAGACATTCAAATAAAACTGGAGCTTTAACATAAATAGTCATATAGTAGTAGTTAAAGAACAGAGAAAGCAACTGTGACTGGGTGAGAGATCATAATAAGAACCATAAACAATGCTGAAGCATGTAGGTCTGCTCCACCAAATCCAATTCTGGTGCAGAATTCACAAAGTTTTCTTGATGGAAGGCAGAAGGCAAGGTTGGTTGAAAAGGGAACACACCACAAGAGGCATGTTCAGTAAACATTCAATCAGATAATGTGTGAAGTCTTACAAGTGGTGAGTTTCGATATAGTATTTTCCAGCCAAAATAAGTCTTTTCACCTGAATGGGAGGCTGCAAAGGATACAGAAGCTGTCACTAGAGCTGCTGTCAAGGAGAGCACCATTGGCGCAATATCTTTGGGGGGTATTTGAGTTGCTGGGGAAATACTGTGCATGTGTGGTTGGTACTGCAGAATCCAGTCCATCTGTCAAAATCCAGATCAAATGGTTGGAGTACTCTTAGGAATCCATTTGCCTGCTTTATGTTGTGCTTCCAAACCCCATGGGTCTGACTATAGAAGGGGTTTCTCCATAGTGAGATTCCCAGCCCACTTACACTCTCTTCTGACTCTCTTGAGAGCATAAGGAAAGAGACTACTGTCACTGAAAGGTATGAATTCTCTGCATCTCAATACATTGAACAGTCAAAAATCTCTGTAGATCTGTTTCTCCATTGTGCTTGTGAAAGGATGAGAAAAAAAAGGAGGGAAAGCCTTAAAGGTTATAACAAGGTTTGATGTGAGCTTACAAAGTGACAGACTTTTCATAACTTTTCATGTTTTTTTTTTTTAGATTACATGAGAACTTGTATTTCCAGATTCTTTTGCCTATGACATTCAGTATAAATATTAAAAGGAAAAAACACTCTCAAAGGATGCTTTTGATTCACTTGCTTTCACTCGAACGTCCACACAAAAACCTGGTATTCACAAGAAATTTTGTTTCAGTACAGGAACTACTTTGATTCCATGCACACATTATGATTATGAAAAGTAAGACCTTGAAACTCCAAGGTGAAACACAAGTGTTGATGTCTTTTTCCCCAGGTAGATGTTAGTTACTCAGAGACTTGACTCTCAAAAGCTACACTTTCACCATAACTATGCAATAAGGAATGTGACTGCGTGTCCTCTAACATTCTAACAATCTCAAAAATATTTAATCTTATTCTTGTCAATGTGTTCAGTATGTCATATCCTGGAGAGTGTTGTGCAGTTATAACATACTGTGCTTGATAGCTACAAATCCTTCTGCTCTCCGGACCTAACTGATCCATCCTGATGCCCTACTTCTGGTTAGAGTTCTCTTTACTTGGAAACCACTCACTCCTGCTGAGAATGACCCCTTATGAACATTATGCTTTGAAACTGTGAAGATGGCTCTGGATTGCTGTTTATGCAAGCAGTTTTGCTACAATGGCTTAGCCCTACAATTGCCAAGATAATTTAGGACTTCAATTGCCACAAGCATTTTTGCACTCAAGTCTCCATCAGTGAACAGTTGATAACTTCAACAAAAGTAGACTTTATGTTAAAACTATAGCGAATTTCTTGGCTACGACCATAAAGCACATGGTTATAAAAGGGAATTATTTATAATCGCACTATCTGGTGTCACCCAAATGAGGATGCATTCCCTTTTGAGTCTGGTTCCTCTCGAGGTTTCTTCCTCATGTCATCTCGGGGAGTTTTCCCCTGCCACCATTGCTAGTGGCTTGCTCATTAGGGATAAATGTATAAAGTCATATGTTTAAAATGAATCGCAATGAATATATTTCTGTAAAGCTGCTTTGTGACAATGTCCAATGTTAAAAGTGCTATACAAATAAAATTCAATTGAATTAAATTGAATCGAATTGAACTACATAATATGTTTGATCATTACTTGAAAATTACAGAAATGGTGAGATTTCAGAGTACTTAGGGCAGTAGCTGCCCAAAAGTTAAGGCTCTGGGTTACTGATCAGAAATTTGGTGGTTCAAGCCCCAGAACTACCACTGTTGGGTCCTTGAGCAAGGCCCTTAACCCTATCTGCTAGTGGCACTGTATCATGGCGACTCCACACTATGACCCCAACTTTCTAACGAGCTAGGATATGTGAAAAAATATTTTCACTGTGCTGTTCTTCTTACTTCAGACATTACCAATAATAACATTTTCAATCTGATGCTGTTCAATTCTTGATTATGGTTGTTGATAAATTTTCTAATACAGCAGCCCTGACAAATGCAAGGCAAATCAGATTTACAATATATTAATGTGCTCATTTTAACATACTCTCATTTCTATAGTAACAACTTGCACAGGAACCTGTATGGAGGGAGGATGCTTCATATAAAAGCATGTAATTGTTTATATGAGGAATTTTCTATTGAGGAGATGACATTTTTGGAAGCAGCATCTAGTATCAGTGCTTTATACAGTCAGAAATCAAGTGGTAACTTTAAGTTATCTGACACAAGAGAGTCCTCATGAGGCATTTGCTCTTTACAGTTTCTCTGGAACATGACAAGTGGTTGGGGTTTTCTTTTTGGTCTTGTTAATTTCAAATGAGAGAACAAAGAGAAGCTGGTGAGGGAATAACGGTTGGCATAAAATTGGCCAGACCTTACAAGGAATGTTCCTGGCTGTTTCATATTTTTTTCTGATTTTCACTTGCTAGTTATTAACTATTAACCTTTTCATCTAGTCATCATAAGTGTCAACACATCTTCCCCTGCCTTATACAGTCTTTTGGAAGACACACTGCCTATCTAGCATTTGGTTGCTCTGAAATCCCTCATCTGCTTTATTATTCTTGTGGTGTTGAAATGTCAGGCCGTTTTTTAAAGGGGAAAAAAACAACATTAGTCAGTCATTCACAGTTGTTTTACTTTGGACACTTTTGTGTCCTTACACCCAACTCCAAAAATGAACTGAAATTAATTTTTTTTTTTTTTACCCAGTTTAAAGCAATTAATTACTCATCTTTTCCACGACAACCATTCATTGTCCCTTGTCACAAAAAATTATCTGTAATTATTTAATCACCACCAAGATTATAGGTGTCTACAGTAAAGGAAGGCCCTGTTAGCAAGCCATGTTCAGACTTTTATGCATTCTACCTGTCATGGCAGAGGACAGGAGGTCGGAATGCTCATCGACAGAGAGAATCGATATCTAATTACCGGGTGCGCATTAGGAAACGAGGGGGGTAAAAAGCTGCAGCCATTCTCGTCTTTCCTCTCCGAGCTCAATAGCTCATTCTTGGATTATTTCTTAACCCTGCATTTGCATGGCGTCACTGAGGGACTGCCTTAAGAAACCACTGTTTTCCACTTTTGATTTCCCTGAGTTAGCTTGCTGCGATCTGGCAAAACTGTGTTCGATTTACAGCACAGCACGGCTAATGATAACATCGCCATGAAGATTGGCAGGAGTGAGCGTTGTAGATTTTAATAAAAAAAAAAAAAATAACTCTGCCTGTTTTGATCTGCAGCTGATCTAGGAAAGTAAATTGAAGCAAGTCACATCGATATTCTCCAGCTGCTTTACTTTCATACAGGTACTTCAATTCAGACAGTCACAGCAGGTTCGGTTTAGCTCTGTTCTCCTTGTGTCATTGCCACTGCAAGTCATCCAACATTCCCCACCAATTTCATAAACATTAACATTACCACTCTTTAGAAGAAGTGGCAGAAACAACTGCACTAGCCTTGGCTAACTGAGACAGGATAAATAAACAAAGCTTAAAAAAATAATGAAGTGTGGAGGTTGCTGCAGGTGTGGCGTTGCAGCTCCATCAGGCCTCTGTTTGAGATTACTACCCCATATGGGCTGATAATTAAAGAGGCGAGCATCTAGTGACCTGGATCCTTCAGGGTTCGCTAAAAGATCTTTAGCAACGTGTATGCCCCAGCTGCACCAGAGAGAAGAGCACCTTTCAAAGCAACCAAGAGGGACCCTGCATCACTACTGTTAATGGCTAGTGCACTTCTACTCTCTTTCCAAGGATAGCGTCTCCTTGTGCTGTTTCTATTTCCTCTAGGCTGGATGAAAAAAGTCAAACCAATTAAACTAAGTTTGATCATTTTTGTGCACTGCTCCGAGTCAGGATCAGGCTTACTACAGCTAGCATTACCATCCATGAAAGCTAACATGTGTAAATGTCTGTTTCTGTAAACACATATATCAAAGATTGCCATAAAAATATCTAGTCTGATATAAACTTCCATGTTCTCACACTTTCATATTTGTTGGCTTTTTTTTTTTTTTAAAGCACAGAGCTACTTTTTGAGATGACTATTTATAGGCACAGAGGCATTGTTCTGAAGTGGAGAATAAATCTATACAAAGCTGCTTTGTGACCTACTTTTGGCTAAAACATGGCATGGTTAAGCTTTATGCCTGCTATATGTAGACATAAGGAAATACAGGACATGGGTTAATATTAGTCTTGTATGTATGTTAGTATGATGTAATCAAGTATGAATATTATGTCAAGCAAACAGATACAAATGCAGATATAAATAGAAGATTTGTATCTAATAGGAGTATCAAGGAGACACTATTTGTTTGTTGTTAGCTTGTCAAAAAGGTTCATAAGGGTTCCTGTGGGGCACAAAACATCATGAGCAGGAACAAGAAAAATAATAACCGTGTGAGTTGGATTTAAAAAAACAACAAAAAAATAAAAAATAAGAAAATATGCTTGAGCATCTCTAGTTGGGACCAATTATGAACGAAGTAGCTGCCGCTGATCACCTGTCAAAGCCAGAATTCATACACCATGTTCACACTGCTGAAATTTCTACCTCTGGGTTTAGACCACGCCCACTTTGGGAATGAATCCAAAACATGTACAAATGCAGATAGTGGCATTGCATCCTGGATGTTCATGCAGTGGTGTAAATGACCAAAGAATAAATTTTACAGCGGTCGCCATTTTAATTAGACACCATCTAACATAGAAAATAAAATCCATTCATAATAGTTCCACTGACAATAATTAAAATGTTATGCAAGCAATACGTGTACACTTCTGTTTCTCTTCCTGCAGTAAACCTTCATCACCTGTCACTTCAATATCCCTGAGGTCAGAGTGTAGCTATCTGTAGCCACATAGTAGCGTCAAATGGAAATGCTTAATCCTGATTGGTTAATCCAGTTTCTTACTATAGCAGCTGATATAAAATGGTATACAATAGGATTAAGCACCCAAGCGATGAGCTCATTTGAGGTTAAATATGGAGGAATTGTAATGACTTTGTTGACATTTTATATGCAAGACACGTTATCTGATGTATATAAACAGCTATATTCTGCTTCACACCTATGAATAAGTATCTAAATCAGTCAAAGGATATTTCAGTGAGGTTCCAACCCAAGATCCCCCTACCACACTGTGTGTACACATATTATATACCAAAACATACTATTTATGCAGGATGGCTCACCAGACACGGTGTGTATGTGTACTGGCGAGCAATTTACGTATGCATACATATTCATGCAAAGTCGGCATGTGGGAATATATGCATATGTGTGTATGTGTGTGTGTGGGGGGGGGGCGTAGCACCTGCTGACCCAGTTTCCCAGACTGAAGCAGGCCTGTATGGAGTCAGCCCAGCTGTTAGTCTGAACCCTGCACAGGTGCTGAAGTACACAGAGGACAAACACACAGGGACACGCTAAACCTAGCCAGAATACACAGCACTACAAGAGCCATCACCTCCACTAATACTACTTTCAGCTCTGGATTTAACTGCCTGAATTTAATTTCTTACTACAAGGAGTTGCTGACGTTGAGGGGAATTCTCTCGAGTTGGCAGTAATTCTGCATTAGTGTGGATGCAGCAAGATGTTTTATTCAGCACTAGTTCAGCTCTCTGGCCAAAACGCTAGCCAGTGTGTAAAATCCACGTTTGTTAAACTGGCACCGTACACCAGTGATGGGGACGAGACCATCTATATCGAGTCCGAGTCAAGACCAAGACCTTAAAGGGTCGAGTCTAAGACAAGACCAAGTCTCTGGAGGAGGCGAGACCAAGTCGAGACTGAGAGGCTGTTTTCAAGCACATGGATTAAATCAGACTTATTTACCATCACCCTCGTTAAAATTCAAACGCAAAATGTCTGTTGGGGAGATTGGGGCTTGTTGGCTATGGGGCAGTTTGGCACACTGCAACGAACGTAACATAAATCATCTACACTCTTCATATGGACTCTTATATTCTGTAAAAATACCTGGAGGTTGTAAGGTGCTCAGCTGGGTCAACCTAAACATTTTATGAGGTTAAAAGTTAAAAAAAAAACACCCAATATGTTGTAAAAGTCTATGAGAGAGATACTGAGCTCCTTTAACAACTCAAATTAATTAGTAATTGCAACGTAATAGGATTTCATATTCCCAAAGTGTGGCATTTAATGGTTATATAGCTCTCAACATCAGTGAACACGATTCTACACTGTTTTTTTCTCCGTTAGGCACCGCACACCATGCAATGCAGTCAGAATTAATAATTAATGGATTCATTTTATTGTTTTTGAATGTGCATTATAATTTTGCCAGTATGAAAAGTTTATTATTGGCACTGTGGTGGGGGAAAGAAAGTGGTCTGGAAACCAAGACTACAAGACGACCATACTCATGATGCATAAAGATGATTCCATCCATTGTTTCCTATGGTATTAACAGTAAAACACATTTTGCCCCATTTTTTCCCCAGAATTCAGTCACAGAAGCATTTCCAAGCCATCCACAGATTTGCATGAAATGCACACAGACAGGGGGAAATCACTTATTCGAAATGCTTCATTACTAGTCGTGCCAGGCTGGCCAGATCCTCCAATTAGCCTGAAGGAGTTGTGAGCAGCCACGGCTGATCTGCTGGAATCTGGTGCCAAGTCAGCATGTGTGTTGTTATTGGCTGACTGCTTCTGCTCCCTGCAAATCTTAAGCAAGGCTGACTTGATAGCTCATATGTTTCAAGCCAACGCTTGTATCAGAGTATTAACTATACATTATGAACAAACAGTGGATTATGCTGTTGGCCATTTATTCCTCACACACAGGGTTCAGGGCTTTTAAGCGGAAATATTTCATAGCTCAGTTGCTGAACCTTTTAAAGATTTTTAGTTTAGCCTGGCTCTGTTGAATCAGAATTTAAAGCTTTGATATTCACAGTTTTGATGATGTCTGTTTAGTTCTCCAAGTTCTCATGAAAACCTGATGGTGTAACCAAAGAGAACTTCTCATGGACATAAATAGCACACTCTTCATATGCATAACAGCTGTACTATACATTAAGATCAGATCAGATCATATTGCTGCAGATTTTGATATGCAATACATTAAAATAGGTATTATTATTATTATTTAAGAATATTAAATAAGTGCCCTACCAAGATCTGCCTGCATTATTTTGATTAATCTTTGTTGAATTCATCATCCCTCATATGAAACATCTGTAATGGATAATGCTAATGCAAAACATTTTATTAGACAAGTTGGATTGGCTTATTTGCATATACTGTAAAATGCATAACTGTTGATTTACAGGAACGACCAAATCTACATCAATATTTTGTACAAGACTTGAGCACCATTTGTTTGTGGAGAAAGAAACTGCTGAGATCAAAAAAAGATATTTTGGTAGAATGTTCCTTGCTTCTTGGACTTACTTTTGACTTTGTAAACTGTTACATAAAAAGAAATTTAATACCCAAGCTTGTGTTATTTTGAATCACATCACATGTTTAAGATCTATCCTACTTTCCTCTCCTGCCTGCCGCCAAATCCCTGCCATGATATTATTCATGATAACGTTCCTTGTCGTGTTCTGTTTTTCAAACATATTTTGCAGTATTTACATGAGAAGCTTCTATTTTCCCATAATAGAATTCACATGTGCAAGTTTATACAATGTTGTCCTTGATATTCTCATGAACCTTCATTTCCTATGCCTGGCACGGTGGGCAGAGAGATTCTCGTCGTTTCCTGTAAGTCAACCTGAAAATCACACAAACTTCCTCCACGCTACTCTTCCAAGGATAAAGCTGGATACAGTCATTTTCCGAAGGGTCCATCGATCACGACCCAAAAGTGAAGCAGATATGGGCCGGGCTATTCTTCTCCCTTGTCAGCCTGTAAGACAGGGGACACCCGAACATAAATCTTCAGCTTGTTTGCCGGAGGGGGCTTTAACCTGCAACGCTGATCATTTCCAAGCACAATCATTGTCTTGTTTTCTACGACTCGAATCAATAACTGTTCTGGCGGAGTTATTATTTAAATATAAAGTGACAGTGGTTGATATCTGCAGGGTGGAGATGGTGAAAATGAGTAGTAGAATGTTTCTGCATAGGTCCAGGATGAGGACACATACACATACACAAACACACACACACACTATGAGCAGCCGTTATAACTGCAGCACTTTCACAAATTCTGGCCAAATTTTTTGCCTGTTTTTTTTTATTGAAATCAATGTAGCGCATTACTCTTTAGCTCTGGCAAGAATGTCTATATTTCCAGGCTTGCAGGTGAACACCCCTAACTCCATCACACACACACACACACACACACACACACCCCTGTCTCCTCCCACTCCTTGACTGATGAATATAGTAGATGACACTCAAATTTCCAAAGGATGCTCTTTGGCCCATTCTTCATCACTGGCTCTTTCCTTTCTGTCATCTCTGTAATGATGGAGCGTTGGCTAAACGTGTCCCCTCACACACACACACTCATTTACACACAGATTCATTTAACCTGCGTGCCAGAGAAGTGTGCACAGGGAGCTGAGATGAAGGTCACGACAAACAGAGACAAGGTCGCCGCTCCTCTGCGTCCTCCATTTGCAAATATAATTGCTTATTCAGATTCTGTTGTGCTCATCAAAAGAGGGTCTCTGATGATGTGCTCGTGTAGGTGTGTGTACGCGTATATGTGTGTGTTTCATGCCCCCATCACCAGTTAAGTGTTAATAAGGCCTGGTTATGTGAGCCACCCCTCCATTTTAAAGCAAATTACACTATTTTGAACTGTAATGATGTCACTTTGATTAAGCATTAGGGTCAGCACTGAAGGACAAGTAACTTGTGAATCGTTGCTGTCATGAATAAAAAATAAAAAAAAAGAGAAAGAAATAAAGAACATAGAAAAGAGCTTTTCAATAAAGAAATAACCGCCACTTTTAAAATGTTGAGCATCATTACAGTTTGTGCATTTGTTCAGGGCACCATCATGTTCCTCCTGTCATTTATCTGACACAGCTTCCATATTTCAGGGATGTACAGCCTGTTTATCTTAGCATTTAAGTAGACTTTCAGAATATATACCTCCACATAGCCAACAATAACAACAGAAAATGATATCAGAATGCTCCGTAAAGCATTTGAAAATGTGTAAAGTTGTAACCAGGGCTGTTTCTGAAAGTCTAGGTGACATCCAACTTAATCTTTCTCTAAGATGTTTAGTTTTTATGGAAGGAGTCTTCAGTGTCAGCGCCTTGTTAGTACTGTTTACAGCTGCTACAGCATGAGTCATAACAGAACGTTGTCTCACAGATGTTCCATGACATTAAATGTAACTGTAAATGGATAAAAAGTTATGCAATATCATTCCTTAGTGAATAAAAAATTGCTAGTGTTGACAATTTGCTGTGGTCTATGTGGAACAAAACAATTTAGGACACATAGGAAAATAACTTTGGGGTGGAAACAGGAATAATGCGTTATTGACTATTTTCCTATAAACAGCACGCTAGTGTTCATAAATATTCTGGGGCCCCCAAATAGTGCCAACACTTATAGCTAATAATGTCTCTGGGCATAATGTTACAGAGTCAACATTATAAAACATCTGTCTATTCTTTCCTGCAATATTTTTGCCATCTTTTAGCAACCTTTGCCAAACATCAAGAAAACATTAAGTAAACATTCTGCTATTCTAAAAATCAAAATTGGCTCTCTCTCACACACACACACACACACACACA
>JAQQZX010000010.1:3728705-3739702 GCA_030068355.1 Notoglanidium maculatum
CATGCACGGGGAGAACATGCAAACTCCACACAGAAAGGCACCCTGGGTGACCCGGGGATCGAACCCAGGACCTTTTTCCTGTGAGGCGACAGTGCTGACCATCTATCATCCTAACATCTTACATAATCAGTCATGTCGGGTTTTTTTTTTTTTTCAATTCAAAGATGTGGCCTTGCTTTCTGTCAAAGTAAACAGGGAATATCTTGAGCTTGTTTATGTGGAATAAAATCTCAGTGTATGTGCAGCTTATCTAACATTAAGCAAGTATATAGTTAGAAAAGAAAGATTAAGTAGGCCTACAATGAATTGTCAAATCTAACAGTTTGCAAAAGCAGAAAAAAATAATAATAAAAAGTAATAATAATTTGAAGGTTATTAGTTAGACGAGACACATTCAAGGATTGTAGTCGAGTGTGGCGTGATAGAAACTGGAGTCTGTATACACAGGGTTTACAGTAACCACCCAATGCCTCATTTCAGTTTTAGCTTAGAAGTAAGCACTTAAAACGTTTACACGTTTGCATGTTCTTTTTAATTGCTGTATGTTTTTTTCTAGGAAAAGTAAGGTTCATTGGAGCTGCAGGTTATTCCTGTTCAGGATTGGCAGGTCTGGATTCTGTCTCAGTTACAAGCAGCTTTGGATAAAAGCATGTGCCAGAGTAATAAATGCAAAAGTAAATAGGTTTGAAATGTGCTTTAATACATTGATAAATTAAACATATGCATTTTGCAAACACTTCCGAAATCTTGTGTGGGATAAAAGCCTCAGAAGGAGAGATGCAGGAAAATACGAATGCTAAACCTTTCTTAATGATGCATTATTCACAAGCAGATCAAACATTCAGCACCACGAGGAAAGGTCCATGCAATCTCCAGTAGGGTCATTCATTCCTCGAGAGTGCTGCCTGAATACACATCTCGTAATTAAATATATATCCTAGTTTTGTCCTCTGACTTACGTTATAATCAGAAAAACTGAGCTTCGACTCATTCACGTTATTCCACTTTCTCTTGGCAATGGCCATAACGACAAAATACACTACAACCTGTTTCCTCTTTTTTTTTTTTTTATGTTTTGTTAAATAAGAATGAACATGGCTAAAGGTCACCAGAACCTATTAAAGGAATACCAGTTATCCTAATTTCAGACAGCTTAAGAAAATATAATTTATTAAGAATGAAGGAAAACAACTGTACGCTGCTCTTTTATGTCAATCTCTCAGTGTGTAGGCATCAGATCTCAGACTGAAAAAAGAAATCTCATATTTTTCTCATATTAATCAAAACCAGCACTGTATTAATCATGAAATAATCAGTACATTTAGAGATAATACTGAGAAAAGTAACCTATTAATAAAAGAATGTGCTCAACAAACAAGGTGGTGTAATGTGGCCTGATGCAAAGCTCACTTACCTTTATTTTTATCCCAAAGTTACCAACAATTATATAACTTGAATGACCTGACTTGGTCTTCTGCTGCCCATCTACGTCATGGTCTGTGACGCTTTTCTGCACACCATGTTTGTAAAGAGTGCTTATTTGATTTACCATAGCTAGTGTTGTAGAACTTCTGCACCTTTTGAAGGTCTCAGTCTCCATCTCAGACATGGAGGACTTGGGATTATATTTCAAAATTGGCCAAGACCCCAGCTGCAGGGAAATCACAATGCCTGTGCATTGTCTGGTTTATCTGTCTATGTGATTGGATGTAAAATGCCATGCTTCAAATGCAACCAATAACGAGTGTTGAATAAAAAGAGTTAAGTTGATTAAAGCTCTTAGTGTTTCTTTGTATGTGGGTATTTTTTATAGGAATATGGACATTCAGATCTATTTGAGAAGTGTCTGCTTCCACATTTTATCGTTAGGGTGTCATGCAGTGTGGCACTTGCACTGGTCTGGTCTTGGTCTTAACTTGATCTCAACCTCTCATAGTCTTGGCTTTGTCTCAGTCTCAGTACAGACTGGTCATGATTTGGTCTCGGTTAGGTCTTGGTCTTGACTACAACACTGACTATTGCCTTCCTGTCAGCTCAAACCAGAATATTGGTGTACATGTGTAATTAGTAAAGTGGATGGTGAGTGGACTGGTTCTTTTAATCATAAATCCATCAACAATAAAGGCAAGTATTTTTATTTGATTTCATTTTCATTATACAGGGCTGAGAAATAATGTTATGTTGCAAACGTTTTTTGCAAAGGACACTAATAGCTTGTTGAATGTTTAAACAACGTATGGCATAGTTTGAATTTATAGTTCATTACAATGCTATAAGGTCCATAACCCTGTAATTTAGATTGCTTTACTGACCCACAAGCTGCACCCTGAGCCAAAGGACATAAATGTGATGTGTTCTGGATATTTTGGACCAAGACACTAGAAGAGGAAATAAAAGCTGGATATAATATAAAAAAAGTTTTAAAGATGTTATTTGTATCCATTGTTTCCATGCTCTGTGATTTTTGTGATTTTAATGCCTGTTAGCAAAGGTTTGCTTGCCTTTTTTTCTCATCTGTGAAATGATCTAGGGTTATAAGAGTTATTAGGGTTATAAACTAGGAGTATAGTTTCAGCCCTACAGGTCCCCCAGCTAATGTAGTTTTGCTTTTTGGTTTGTTTAATGAAACAAAACAAAACCAAATAGCAAATGAACCGGATGTATCAATTTCACTCAGATTCAGTCTCATCAAACGAACTAATAGGTGTACGTCCAAACTAAACTGTAATCCAAATAATCACTATTATGCTTGCAGTAAGCTTTTTAATATGTGTAAATGAACTTGACAGATCTAAGCACAATGTCTCACTTTGTTGAGATTTCTAATGAAACTCAAGAGGACTTACAGGTGTTTTGTCTCAGGAGAAAAACCTTTCCATTAGATCTTACGTATTTATCTAAAGATAATAAGATGTTTTCTTCCTATGAGCTGTTTCTTTGTGGTCTCTTATATTTTGTAGGGTAAGATGCCCTTATCTGCTTCCTCCAGTGATCGTCGTTTCCAGTCTGCTGTTCTGAAACCTCTGATCGTGGCTCTAAAGCTCTTCTCTCCGGCACTTCCCCAATGCTCTTCCCCGAAAGATTAATGTTCATGCAGCTTGCGAGAGGTCATTGCACCTGAGGCATAAAACAGATTTAGCATATTCACAACTCGAATGAGGGAGGTTGAAAAGCAGCATGCCCTGCCATCGTTAAATATGGGAATTGCAATTCTTCTGAGTCAGGAGAGTAAATACCGGCTCGAGTTCATTTATCATTGCCTCCACGACAATGGGTAAGGAAATGTTTGGTTGCTTGTTATTGTGCTTGAAAAGGAGGCTGAAGCACTCTTTGAAGCTTAATTTGCTGAAATGTAGGAACAGAAGAATGGCTAAGACTTTTGCTTCCGAGCCTTTCAGACACTCCATAGCATTTCATGATTTGTTTCTTTGAAGAAACATCAGGGACTGCTCGTAAACATGTACCAAAGAATGGACTTAGCTTTTAATATTGCAGGTGTAAATTGAATACAAATCCCTCTTTCTAAATATATATATTTTAAAAGTACATATTTATCTCCAGAAATCCAAAATCATAGTTTTCGTCAAAGTGGAAATCATGTAACTGAATTCCATGCCACATGTGGTGAAAAATTGTGTTTATATTGCCATGTGCCTTAGTTTTGGTTTCAGCACCATTGCCTTATCACTGGTTGATTACCCTAATGTGTTCGCCTGTTCTGTGTTACACTTTGACACTTTGTTTGTCTATTTCTACTCTCCTGTTCTTCAAGTTCTGACCTTCAGCTGGTTTTTCATGTCTTGCATAAGGCATATCCTTGTGTTATGCAATCTGCCTGTGTTTTGACACATCTATCTGCTTTGGCACTGACTCTTGGATTTCTCTTAATAAATACCATGCTTTGTTTTTCCACTTGGGTCCTGCACTCAATCACTGCACTTTACAGTTTTCTTAATGGTCTCTGTTAGCCTGTTAGCATAAAATTCATATGGAAACAGAAATTCTAGTTTATACAGTACCCTAATACAGCTAGCACCCATTCCTATCTTATACAGTGCAGCAATATAAAAACATATTTCATTTCCAGCAAAGCATAATACTTACAGACTTTTTGTATACTCAGTGAATTATGTCTAGTTTGGGTGTGTGTCTCCTGAACGTACTTTCCTGTTTTTGACAGGATGTTCAATAAAGTCTAGGAAACAGATAAGGTCATAAAAAAGAAAGACTGCATACGTGCAAGGAAAGTTTAAGACAAGACCTTCAGCAACAATTTTCATATGAGGAACGGGGAGGAAGTAGAAAATGATACTGAGAGAAATGTAAGTACTCATCCTCTGGGAGAAAATTGACCATAGGAAATTTCACATTTTATTCATTACCTTTATAATTGCCTCTATATACAATATTTATAGCTTTATTAAAGTAACTGAATTCAGCATGCTTATACATGTAGAAACAATATTTTATGGAGCCTTTTCTTCTGTACCCAAGGAATGTTTTAATTTCTTTTTAATGCTATGTGCTTAGGAGAGATTGTTAAATTCACTCAACTTGATCAAATCTATTAGTAATTTCACAGGGATGCTTTAACAAAACATACAAAGATAGAGGACAAGAAGGACTCCCACATATTGTATATCCTATAGAGAAAGCTATGCACTGTAATATTGTAAGCTGCACTGTTTTGATGGAAATGCTATTTTTGCCACACTGTACGGGTGTATTGCAAATGCCACTATCTGCAATCGATTTAAACCTAAAGCAGGCCTAAAATTGAAAGGATTTTTTTTCAGCCTCAGCTACATCACTCAAATTCAAAATTGATCTCCACTAGGACTGTTTTTGTTTTGTTTTTTGTTTGTTTTGTTGTTTTATCTTATTTTTGTTTTGGACAGAATTGTACGAATTGAACGAAATAAAAAATAAGCGAACGAATGAACAAAATAAACCTTACTCTTTTTTTTTTTTTTTTAACATTTTGCAACTGCATTTGTATCTGTTTAGAACATTTTATCTGATCATTCTGAATAATGGATTTGTATTCGTTTCCATTCTTAGTGTCTGTGTATTTGTACTATCTTCGCTTGGATTGATTTGACATGGCATCCGGAGCATGCCACTTTTCACAACCTGTTATTTAAAAAGTAAAATAAAATAAATAAATAGATCTCCTCGCCAGGAGATTTCCTCTTGGTCCGCTCCACTGGCAAATGGAGGTGTCGTTCAAATGCACGGCTCATGTTGAAACCTTCCAAGCCGTGTTCAGACTTCACTAAAATAGGAGTAATCAGACATGTGGAGGCAAGGAAGCATGGAGAAACAATTTCACTCCATGTCACTTAATTTCACTCACCAGGCTCCCGATTGCAAATAAACAACCCAGTGGTGTCTGCAGGGAGAAAAGAGGACTGCTCCATATCAGCTCAGCGGACAAGATGTGGCTGGAAAGCATCTACACGCCATATGCATGGAAGGAGGAAGAAGAAAGAGAGATAGAGAAGGACACAGCCCAATCTCTCCCACTAAATTACCTTGGCAGATATCACACAGGGTGCTCCACTTGGGCTGAATGATAATTGCAGCAAGCTGACACAGCCAATACTCCTAGGGTCATTTGCTACCGGGCCTGCGACCAAGCAGGAGTTATTGCCTCTCTTCCTCGGTTTCTCCCTCTCTTGCTCACTCCCTCTTTATTTCTTTCTTCTCTCATCCAATTATCAAGATTTCATCTGCCAGATTTTGGTTAGGAGAAACTCAGAGCATTGTTATGCTAACCGCTAATGCAGATATTTGTCACCTTTATAAATAATTGACCCATTTAACAGCCACGCAGAGAAACATTTCACAAACGACATTGCTTTTTTAACTCCAGCAAAACGCCCGAGATGTAAATGATGACAGTAATCATGTTGGCTCCTAAAGCAGTGCTCACGACAGGTTGTTGATGTCATTCCAAGTTCGTCTCCTTTAAGTGTATAGCCGACTGTAATGCTGTTGATTATGGGTGCTGTCAAGCTTTTTCTAAACATGTTGTGAATAGATAATACAAGATAACTATATAAACGTTATTATCTTGAAGAAAATTCCCAAAAAAAGAGCCAGTTACATTTTCTTTGAAATTCATACATATAAACTCATCCACTTGGGGGCATGTTGTTATAGGAAAATAATCAATGACAGGTTGGTGCGATGAAGCCTGAAACAAAGCTGTTAACACCTCAAAGATGATTCTTTTCAAATACTATTCCTCTTATACTACGGTTTATAGTTATACTTAAAGTAAAGAACATTTAAAGGTTTGCAAAACAAGTTGAGTAGTGAGTTATGAGCTACGAAGTCCAAGTCGAGCGGTGAGTCACACATTTTGAAGTCCATGTGAGTCATAAACTTTTAAACTTTTTCAGTCAGTCAGAAGTCAGTAAATTATGGGCTCTAGTGCGAATATGTCTCTGCTTAGCACCGCAGTGCATTCTGTGTTTTTAGGGATTGGGATTCCCACCTGATACTGGAAGAAACTCCAAAAAAGAACCTGGATGCATTCCCCTGGAGAGGCTTGCATGCCGTCGTCTCCTGTGAGTCTCTTCCTCTAACCTGACATGAAATGTTTCAGTCTTTGATGCGCCAGCATGGTCATGTTATAGAGCAGAGTGCTTCACATTGACCTCTGGGATCACAGACCTGCTCAGTGATGCTGTGTAAACAAGAGTTCAAAAGGATCTTCTGGTTGATTTCACACACATCAGAGAAGCATTTGTAGCCTGGATGTGGTGATACTGATATATGGAAGGTAAAACATTGATGATAGTGGAAGTGGCTTGACCATTGGTGTGTATGATGCATAAACTCCAATGCCAAATTGCTCATTTTCATGCTTAGTGTTGTAAGATTGGACCCAACAGATAGTGCTACAGCAATGTCTTAATGGGTGTCCAGTGACTGTAATATTGAATATGGAGTCACTTCCTGGCTTCTCACCAACAAAGCCATTATAGGACAAAGGTGCTCGGTTAAAGGGTGTGAAATCCAATAAAAGTGGCCTTTAAGTAAACTGTAGCCCAGTTCTCAGCCTACTGAGAAGAATGTTTTCAAGACCTCATTTGAAGTCCTGAAACAGACAAAAAGATGTTTCATCCTAAATGACATGCATATTTGTCTTTATAATTAACATACGATCTTCATTATTGATTTTGTGCTGAAATTCTAAGGTTTAAACATCTTTCATTGATGTCTTTCATTTTCATCTGTTTCCACTTTCACTAACATTCCTCTATACTACCCACAATGCCATTTGACTCCCAGCTAACACGGGCACTAGTTAAAATCAATCTGTACCTAAAGATTGCAATGCAGCGGCGCTTTAGTCCTTTAGTATGTCCAGCGCTCTCACTTCCTCATCTGAGCACTCTGCACAAACAGCTTCCAATTCTTCAGCTTTCATGCTAATCCTGCCATCATGCTCGCCATCTCATAGATCGCTAAATAGCTGAGCTGAGTCTGAGTCGTATAGCTGCACTGCATTCTGGGACTTTGAGTTCAATTTCTCTTCAAAATCAACATCTCCACTACTTCTATGTGGGATTTCTCATCAATATGTCATTGATTGTCACTGTTTGGGAAAATAAGCTGTTTTGTCAGTGAACCCTGACTGTTAGACTGTTCAAAAATGTTTCTCCTATTAAATATCTCTGTGACAGCATCATAGCAGACAGTCGCTAGCTTCTCAAAGGAATAACAAAAATACAGCACTGACCAACAAATTAGCACCAGAATCACTAACCAGAGTGAAAGTTTTTACTCCATCTTAAAGAACTTTGGGAAAGTGTGAAGGTCTCTGGTTTAGTCAGTGCTCTCTATACTGGACTAAATCCCTCACAAAATAAACGGCATTACTTGCACTTTCATCCTATCCAATCTGTCTTTATTTGTTCTCTTCTCTCCGGCAATCAGCTCTGAATTTTCGCCTTTTGCCCATATTTAGCTGACTTCAAAACTGCCTGCCGGGATGAAAAAGCGGCCTTGTTCCAGTGCTGTAATAGGAAGAGACCTCAACTAAACAGCAAAATGAATCCTCCATCGACCAGCACTGCATTAGCGCATGCGAAAATTCCGCCTTGTGACCGGGGCCGAGCCCAGATGTCCACAGCTCTTACACATCCAATTTATACCTATCAGCTAGGTGGCATGTATGGGTCGATCGAGCACGCAGGATCACCTTGTGATATGTAAATGAGGCTGGCTGCTCAGCCAATGGGGACGCAATGATAAAGTGATAATCAGTTGTCATTCGTTAACGCGGTAATTATCTCGTCTCCTTCTCTGTCTGTCATGAGCCTCAGTTTTGAGCCTTCATCACAGGTCACCTGAGATCCCAGACATTTTGTATTTCTTTGGTGTGTGTGTGCATGTGTACAATAATAGGAATATCTGACAGTTTGACCTATACTTACCATCCATCCATCCATCCATCCATCCATCCATCCATCCATCCATCCATCCATCCATCCATCCATCCATCCATCCATCATTTTTAACCAAACTGGAGCTTTAGTACAAGGATACTAAAGCAAATGTGTATGTGTGTGATTCTAGGTATTGTGTTCCTGTCTCTCTCTATATCCCCCTTGCCAGTTTTCGAGGTGTGAGCTGCCAATGAATTTAGTGATCATGTTTCAAAATGTTTATCAAAATTTAATGCATTCTGTCAGGGAGACATGTTCTACAGTGTATTACAATGATCTTATGTTTACACCTACCAGCAGAACTCACAGTTTCCTCAGGAAAAAAAAGATGATATAGCAGGTAAGAAAACAGGGTGCCAAAACATATGCTTTTTAAATTGAGTCGGATTTGTTCTATTTGTAAGCCCTGTCAGGATTCGAGGGGAGTTTCTGCCTTTTTCATGCTGGAAAAAATTTTTTTTAAATGATTTCCGAAATAAGTATAATCAGATTCCGATTTGCGTGCTGGATTTGAAATGTATGTTTTTTTACAATAAACTGGAGAAATATTTACATGTTAGGAAAATGAAAACAGTCCCACACCCACCTTCCTGATCAGGTTTTCACATTCTGTCTATGTCACACACACCAACTTATACACATTTCCACTAGCAAACCCTAAGAAATATTATTGCCATTAGAAGACTGTGTTCATTTTCCCGACTTTGTGTTGCCCATTTGCATGCTGTCGAGGCGAACAGGTGCTGACAAACAGCCTGGGTTATCAGCAAACAACAGGGGTGTAAGTCTGATGTTGCTGGCTTACACACAGATACACACAGACACACACCCACACGCACGTACACACGGGCATGCGACAGAAGCCTTGCTTATTTCATTCCTAAAAACTCAGCCAGTGATTAGACACTAGTAGCCATGGGGGGGGATGGCAGGAGGCTTTAGCAGATGGTAAAGAGAACTACAGTGAGTTCTAAAAACCCCAGGTTCTGCGGAAGTGCAGTGTACAATAACCCAATAAACAGATGTGCTTACTTTTAATATTGAAATCCACATTTCTGCTGACTGCCTAGAATTAAAAGTTATCAGTCCACATCCCTGTTATTGTGTTGCGTTTCTGCTTATCAGGCTGTACGACTGTATGACCCAAAAAAACACAAGTGTAAATTTAAGACTAATTCCATTTTTATTAGGTTGCGGGTTTTATTGCCATTCCAGCAAAATTGTGTTCTCCAAGGCCTGGGTGAAAAGTATTATAGAAAGTCAGAGCAGTAAATTACCAGACAACATGTCATCAGGAGCAGCTCCTTCATAACTCTGTTGAAATACCAATTATTATTATTATTTTTTTAAATGTTTGTATTTGACAGAAGTAACCGATGTTCCATTAATTTTCTCACTTTTCTAGATGTTGCATAATCATAGGGCAGCGTGCTCACTGCCCCTATTTAGCATCACAGAATTATTATCGGACCTAGCGGTCAAAAATCGGAACGGCAGCAAGCAGTACTAGAGGCCCTTTGGGGCAGTAATCGCCCTTCCCCATGCTCACATTACGATGAGAATTAGCAACCAGAACGGTTATTGGCATTATTGCCAAGCTAGGATAGTTTCAAATATCCTCAGAAGCCTCCAAGATCTTGATACATAGCAAATAATCAGAATTAAAGCTAACAGGTTTCTCAAAACAGGCTCCCAGACTGCATGTCAGATGACTGTATGTTGATGACACTCAACTGTAGCCAAGTCAAGCGTAATAGCCTATTTTTTCATTTTGTTTGATGCTGTGTCATTATTAATCATCCTGGCCCACCAGTATCTATGGCCATGGGTCCACTGCTGTATTAATGCTAATTAGGAAAAAAAAGTCCAAGAGAATAAATAGACACTGTGTATATAGTAGACTCAGTACTAATGCAGACAACATAACAAATACAACCGATCTAACATTGTAACAGTGTGGAACATAAACTAAACATCAGCACAGTGACTGGAACGCATGATGAGTGATGGATCATGCCAGAAAATGATGTGTTACCTGTCAGATTTGTGGATTATTTATGTGGATCAGGCACCACTGCAGGTTTTAATAAAAACAATCAAATCAACCAAAGTTAAAATAATAAAATAGATCTAATGAATGATCATGCATCATGCATAAGCAGTATTCGTAGTGTGTACTTGCATCATCAGTGCTCATACATCATACAACAAGTATGCTGTCATTTCACTAAGAAGAATGCAAAGGTATTGGGGCAGAACAAGATGCTAAAGAAGCAAGGGAGAAGTCATTTTTCTTTCTCAAAATTGTCAGTGCACAATATACAAACCCTGTGCTGTATGCGCTTTCTTGGAATTCTGAAAGATGCAAAACTGCAACAAACAATCAAAGACTTTGCACTGTTGTAGAAATATAAAGTCACACCTTTAGCATTGACCATTACAAAGTGCTGGCATTGGAGATTCCATCCATCCATCCATCCATCCATCCATTATCTATACCGCTTTATCCGTCTGGGTCGCGGGGAAGCTGGAGCC
>JAQQZX010000010.1:3748609-3760341 GCA_030068355.1 Notoglanidium maculatum
GCCCAGGGTGTACCCCGCCTCTCGCCCGAAGATGCTGGGATTGGCTCCAGCTTCCCCGCGACCCAGACGGATAAAGAAGTATAGAAAATGGATGGATGGATGGACTACATTTATGACTTTGCACATGCACTGATTGTTGCTAGCCAAACTAGCTAGCTAGTTTATTGGTGCTGTGTTCAATAGCAACTGCACCAGACAAACAATTTGAACAAGCTAGATAGTTAGACAATGTGTATCTAGCTAATGTACTGCTTATGAATCTGGAGTATAACGGTTAATGGACTGTATAGATTTACTGTGATGCATTTCAGCATCTAAACAGTGTTCAAAATGGTCACTGGAATGTCACTATTCATTACTGTGTATGATGAAACAATCAAAGTAGAATTAACTGCAGACGCACAGTACTTGCATGACATGCCCACATTGCGGAGCCACCATCTGGCACACTAAACCAGACATACTAGAGCGCAGGTTAAGGTTAGGGTTAGGAATTTTCGGCAGTACTTCTGTCTGTTAACATTCGTTGCTCAGGGGGTGTTTCATGTTGTAAAGTGGGTGTGTCTTGTCAGCTGTGAGACTGCAGATAGACCCTTATCACACAATCACTAAATCACTGTGCAAAAAGTCCATTCCTTTAATGCTGATCATGAGAGGAGGTATCAAATCTGTTTGAGTATGCAAACATCATTTATAACTGCCCAAAGCAACCCTACTAGCATAAAGTTATTTGAATAATGTAAGTGGTAATTAAACAATGTGGATTTTGTTAACATTGTTTTAAAAAATGAAGATTTTAGTTGCATCATTTCCTGGAAGTAGTGTGGACTCAAAGGAATTCATATGAACATGACATTTGAAATGTGCTGCTGTTTCTTATGGCATGACTTCAGATGCTGAGCTGCATTCATAAATCAGTAACTATGCTCTCTGTTCATATGTCATGACAGCGTAGCAGCTTGTCTGGCCTGTGGAACAGAAGCAGCTATTGAGTAGTAGTGAAGGCTGAAGCCCAGGCCTTGTATCTAGGACAAAACTTCATTTCATGACAAAGTGCAGCTCCCACTTCTGTCATGAAGAAGAAGCATGAGCGTAAACAGCACTTCACTGGCCTCACTTATCCCGACTGATAAGCTTAGAGGGTTTGGGCCGAGTCTGTTGAGGCAAGGCACATCTGATTATTCTCATTTCTTTTCCTCCGGTCTATTTGTCTCTTCCTGTGTCTTTCTCTGGATGTATGGTGTATAAAGTGTACACAGACTTATGGGAAATTTTGGGCAGATAACTGAGGTAAACTAAATCAAAGGCTGATTACAAATTATATGACTAAGGAAGGGTTCAATAACATAATTTATTAAATATCTTTTTTTAAATGTACTGTAATCTGATTTACTTTGGACCACTTCTGATTTAACTTACAATTTCAGGTTGTTTTTTTTTAAAATAATAAATAATAAAAGTGTGGAAAAAACATTTTCTTTTCATCTTTCATTGTGCACTAAGATTTATAGGTTATATAATAACATTACAGTATAAATTGTGCTCACTTTAGCCCAAGCTCCAAAAATACTCTACAAATAGTCCTCATTTTATCCATATATACTCTATAATAAGCACTCACTTTAGCCCAGGCCATCAAAATTACTCTATAAATATCGCTCACGTTAGCACAAGATAAAAGGAAATACCCTATAATAAGTGCTCACTATAGCCCAAGTCATCAAAGTTACTCTATAAATAGCACTCACTGTAGCCCAAGGTCGAAAAAATACTCTATAAATAGCATTCACATTAGCCAAAGCTAAAAAAAAAACAAAAAAAACATTATAAATAGTGTTTACTTGAGTTTGAGACTTCAAAAATACTCTATAAATAGCACCTGCTTAAGCTTGAGTCTCCAAAAAAATGTATAAATAGGACTCATTTTAAATTAAGCCCCAAAACATACTCTATACATAGCACTTGCTTTAGTTCAAGCCCTCGAAATACTCTATACAGTAAATAGCCAATACGTATATTATAGGTAATCTTTGTAATGTTGTACTAAAGGTAAAAGCAAATCATTTTTTTACAATTATTATTTTATTTATATTTTTAAATGCATATTGGCACACAGTTGAATTAACACTTCGGGGTGTGCTGTGTTCTGGTAAACAATCAACTTGTGATTATTGTGGTGATGAATCGGCCAGTTTGCCATGGCTTAGTTTTCCATAACAACATATTTTATTCCCTTATACTACATACTAACCTTATTTCAATTTATTACAGATGGCTTTTTACCCCTCACATCACATATTATAGAGCACACTGTGATAGCAACCTAACTTCATATCCATGAGGACAATGTGTTATGTCCTTAGGGACCGAATGTAAAAATTCATTCATCTTCCAGTCAACTGCTGCGTTTGATAAAATGCTGAACATGATTCATTAGTTCAGGGTTATGAATCAGGGTCATATGCAGAGCTGTATATAATTCTGCAGCTGAGGCACTATAGAAAGTCCAGACAGCCGTAACACTTTTAAGCAGCAATCGCCGAGCCTGTATGAGTCACAAGACATCGCTCGCAGTTTGGCAGGCAGAGTGAGACGAGAATTCAATTAAGCTGTGATGTGACCTATTTCCAATGTCTGGCTTTCTCGGGCCAAGAACGTAACGTTTTAATGGAGGTAAACAAATGTTAATAAGCAGAACTCTGGCTGCACTGCAGGTTTAGGTTGTTTTTTTTCCAAGCTTTGCTTATCAGAGACAAAGTTGCTTTTTTTTTTTCTTTTTTTTTTTCTGAGCAAAACAGCACCTGCTTTTTGTCAGCAACTTTGTTTGGCGATGCTTGACTTTGCTCGAGTGTTTTATATATACAGGCTACCTTTAGGCATTGTAGTCCTTACACTTTTTCTCTTTTCACTAAATTCCCTTCCGATTCTTCAAGCTTCTATTTTTCGTTCGTCATTAATGCAGCTCATTATTCCCCTCGTGCAGGTTCCAACCGTAATGTATAATTAATGTGCAATATCCATTCCACTGTGCTCTCAAACAGACCATGTGAATTTATAGAAAGAAATCAATGCAAACTCGTATATACACCTGTTATGGCTCATCGCACAACCAAATTATTGGCGCTTGCAATCGCTGGCTCAGAATAGGCACACTTACATGCATCAATACCCTGATAACTATTTTGTTCCTGTAATGAGACAATTTCCCAATATAGCATAACTCCAGAAGCTATGTAAACAATTTACTTGAATTTTTCTGATTTAATCTTAACCTTGGCAAACACAATTGCGTCGAGACATGAAGGTTATTTCGTGATTCGTAATCATGATCTGTGTTTGAATGAAAAAGCTTTCTCTTGGATGAGAAAGAAGAAAAAAAAATACACGTATATTTTCTTTAGCATTTACGTATTAAAACGTGATTATATTGTAGTCATGTCGTGTAGCTACAGCTCATGCAGAATCTGTGGTTCTTGGTGTAGACTTTTGGAGATGGTGGATAAATACTACTAAACTGGCTCAGCTTTGTCATAGAGTGGGGGTTTCATTATCTGTGTCTCAATTTGTATCATCATTTCCTTCAAGATTTGCTTATTTAAGCAGCCAAACTTGTTCAAAAAATATATATTAATCAAAATTGTTTGTCACAAGTGCCCGGGGTTATACCCCTCCCTGTCAACAGAGGGCAGTCTCACCAGAGTTGCTGTTCTGTTTTCACGTCCTGTTCTTGGACTATAAATACATGTATATCCATGCAAAGTCTTGTCTCTGTATCTACTGTATAAGATCTGTGTTTTGACCCCGTCTCATTTGCGATTTTGGTTTATCCCTGTCTGGTTCTAATATTTTAGATGATTACTGGTGTGGACATTTTGGCTGAGCTCTCCACAGGTTTAGATGTCTAATGAACCATTGTATATGGATCCTAATGCTTCTTTGAGTTCAGTGGTATCCAAAAGTATACTTAGCAACTGTAATGGAAGTTAGCTTGCTGTCAAATTCTCAAATCTGATTGGTCAGATGATGTTGATTTCTTTTTTTAAATAACATCAGTTCCAATCACAGAGCTTGTGTTTTAGTACGTTATTGCTTCTATAGTAAAACCTTGCTTGGCAAACGCTGCACATAAACAGTGTGTGATCGTTGACATGGTGAAGCTTTCTGTAAGGAGATGTTTATTGCTGTGGTATAAAAAGAAAAAAAACTCTGTGAGACATGAAACATCAGAGTCGTAACTGCAACCCATTTTTGTTTCCCTTTTACATCATACCCCCAAGTGTTTTATTGCTTATGAACAAAACAGTTATGGCTTCTCCTTTGTCTCGGTTACACCAAAGCCACACCCATAAAACATATCTAATCTATATTGCCCCTTTTCCACCATTCACTAAATATTACATTATTAAACATAACCCCAATATGACAGGATGTAAATGCTTGTCTTTTTACTGATGTATTTCTAAACACAGCATCACTGCCGAGTCAACCGTAGAGGTCAGGGATGCAGAAAGTGCAGCTAAATCCATAATCCAAAATCAAAGCCGTGTTAAACTAGAAACATGATTTGGAAAGTAAGGAGAACAATGTAATAGGAACCACAGAACAAGGAACAGGATAACAGAAATGCAGCGTTTACACATGCAACACGAGGTACACGCAAAGGAATGTACATACACCGAACATGCTAACAATAAAATACGAGGCGCATACAGTGATCAGAAATGAAGACGAACTGAAGAGCAAGAACTCGGAGATTCATTAATATATGATTATTGATCATAATAAGTGGATTGCAGTGGAGTGCAAAAGTTTGCACACCCTTAAGATAAAACAAGGAGGACAAGGAAATATAATTTATAGCTATTAAACATTCAGAATGAACTTTATTCCACAAAATGGTTAAATAGTGTATGTTGAGATATGAACTATTTCAATACATTGTTAGTCCGCGCTACAATTGGCTCCTTCAAATCAGGTCTTGAGACCTTAACAGGATCATAGCAACATTTTTTTTGCAGTTTATTTTGGAATACTTATTCCTTATGAATTGTAAAAACAGAGGCACATTTGCATTTTTTTTTTAAATAATAGTGATTGCAAACTGCAGTAACAGCTGGTCATGATATTAGAATAGAGGCTAAAAATCCAATATCAGTCAATAGCTCTACAAGGAAACTATGGATTGAGCAGTGCATTATGTCACAAGGTCTGATCAAGAATGATGAATTCTACTTTTTTTTTTTTTTTTTTTTTTTTTTTTAAGTGTTTCATGTCTGTAATGCCTACTGGCGTCATGCCGTGTTTCCACCAAATAACAAAGAAGGTGAACATGTTAATTGTGTAACACTTTCATTTGAGCCAAAAAAACACTAAACTTGCCTTTAAATCTAGAGAGTTTTTCACTCTGCGTAATCACATGACATGACATGTCACTGATAAGATGCATGAATCTACAGGCTGGGCTGGAAAAAAATCAGCCCCAACCTCGCTTCTCGCTTCTTTACACAATTCTGTGTATTTTTCTTATGCCCACTGGTGGTGCAGTTGCACTTGGTTCCACAAAAGACCAATATAATTTATCTTAAGATGTTGATGTTGGCAAATAATCTGATGTTGATGCTATAAACCTTATAAATGATGACTTTTTTTAACTTAGAGAAACGGGACACTTAGCTCCACTAAGTCATCTATACCACCCAGTCCTTTCTTTAACAAATTAAACACAGTTTATGGATCTCTACGCATGTCATACTGGAAATGTGTTTTGTTGTACGCTAAACTGCCCAAGAAGAAATAAAAAAAATTATTGCTAGTGTTTATTTTAATACTCCAATATATGTGGGTTTTATGAATCTCTTAGAGTAAGCGTCTTTTTTTTTTTCTTTCAGAAAATATATTCAGGGTAAAAAAAAAAACTGCTCTTCAAAGATCATGATCTTCTTATTAGATTCAACATGTATGAGAGATTGAAGCACTGTTTGATTTGGCGTGTACTCCAAGAACAGAGAACATCATTCTGCTTTTGCATATGAATTTGCCCATCCAAATATTACCACATCATAGCACCCATCCAAAAATTCATTTATGGCCACTTTTCAACCAGTGGAGATTTCCTGGGATTGGAGGAGCGATTACAGTGCATGGGCCATGAATAATTTCCCTGAAATGAGTCGTCTGAAAGAGAGTTGGGTGGAGGAGGGGGAGGGATGCTTGGCAAAGCACATCATCCGTTTGGCGGGAGCTGAAGAGCCCTTCTCTTGGCGTGGACTGGTGGACTGAAATGACATCCTCGTGAAAGAGACAGAGAGAGAGAGAGAGAGAGAGACAACGAGAGAGCACGAGAGAGAGTCAGTGGTTGGCTCTCTTGCATGGTAATTTGTGTGGAAACGAGAACAGTGTCTTTAATGCTCGTCAGTTTCGCCTAGAAGAAAGAAGATACAGTAGGAGCCTAATGAGATCTGAAGCCCATGTTTGGGGATGCTTTGCCTCCAAATGGTGATGAGGCTGGCTATGCTAACAGCAACAGGATTAGCAGCTGAGCACAAAGAAAGCACAAACAGAGACTATGAATGAAGAGCATTATTTACATAGACCATGCACTATGCCATTATGGCAAAACACAATCAAATGCAACATCATCGGGGACCCAGCTAGAGTGTGGTAGAAGGTGTCAGTGTTATTAATTGCGATGCTCATCAAGGCTGTAATGCACTTTAATTTAGTGTAGACTGGAGAGAAGGAAGGATGACATTAGCATGCAGCTTCAGCATTTAAAATAATGAGCAGGTTAGTCACTCATCCCAGCCTGATCGACACAGACTTTGACAAGCAGAAATTGGTCAGGGGAATGGGGGTTTGCCTCATATCAAGGCTATGAAGTGTTCTGATAAAGGTGCTGCAGTGAAGAGGAATTCAGGAGCCAATTATGAGACGAGCAGACTCGGCCTTGAACACGAAAACACAGCCGTCAGCTTGGAAAGACTTAATGATTGTTGGTACTTTTGCAAAGAATGGATTTTGGTGAATTTTCTACACTTTGAAACACTTTGTGATGAAAGGGCTCACTAAAATAATAGATGATAACCCAGTCTCTAGTAATCAGTCTTAAAAATCGTTATATCTAATTGCGTTTATATATAAAATAAAAATATATATATTAGTTTTATTTATAAGTACACACACAATATATATATATGTGTGTGTGTGTGTGTGTGTACTTATAAATAAAACTAATATTAATTGAATAAATTTTATGTTCTTTCAAAGTAAAAAAAAATACTAAAGCTATAGCAAAGTCATGTACTAAATGATATTTGTGTAACTAGGATTTAAGTTTGAATTTTGTATTTCAGAAAACTCAGCTATTCATTTTTTAATTGGAACCAAATTGAATTAAATTAAATTTCATTTATTAAGCTTTCCATTACTTAAATGAATGGAATGTCTTTACAGCTTTAAATCTGAATTTCACTTCAGATTCGCTTTACAATGAAAGCAGAATTCTGAAGTCTAGTAGCTTACATGTAACGCCATAGTAATTTTCAAATATTTCCTCTATTTGAATTATCAGGTCTATGTTTTAATTTTCTAAATATTTATCCTCTGCTTATCCATCAGGGTTACAGGGAAGCTGGAGTTGAATTCAGGCGAGAGGCTGGGTACACCCTGAGCAGATCTCAGGGCTAACACAGAGACAAACAGCCATTCACACATATGAGCAAAATAAAGTAACCAATTAACTTAACCTGCATTTCATTAGGCTGTGGAAGGAAACCAGAGCACAAAGAGGAAACCCACACAGGCACAGAAAGAACACATAAACTCCAGTCTGTGGGCAGGTTCAAACCCAGATTTCTTCTTGCTGTGAGGCAACATTGCTAACCACTGCACCACCAAGAAAGCCTGGTACAAATGGATCACAAAATTAGCTAAGACATAAATGAAAGGGAGCTCGACCATGCTGTAAGTAGCTAGTAGCTACCTCTAGTAATCAGTAGCAATAGTAGTCAACTAGCTAATGGGTTACTTGCGCACACATTTTCCCGTTATAACCAAAACAGCAACTGGCTCGTCCACTTTAATGGCCGTGGAGCTATTTTATGTCCAGTGTCTGCAGGAGCTCATGGAAATAAACGTTAATGAAGTTCATTATTTACTGTATGTAAAAACACTCGCAAAGTTACTTGTAGTATAGTGGAGAAAGGCATCAGATTGTATGATTCGTCATATATATGCAGCTATGAAGGTAAGAAAATACCTATTAATATAACTGAACACCCAAGCTAACATCAGCACAACAAAATGACTTGATAAAACTGAAAAAAAAAAACAACCACTGTACTGCCAAAGGTAAAAAAATGCTACCGATGATCTGAGATTTGCACTATTTTAAAATTGAAATAAAGTCTTGTCTTTACTTTCATTGGAGTTAAACACTCTGTGTATTCCTTTGGAGAATGGATGGAGGCTAAACCCAGACAGCAAACTGAAAGTGGGCCAGCTGTTCTGATAAAAATCCTCCCAGTGTTGGCACACCATCATCACCCAGAATAGACATTGGGCCAACGTAGGTTTTCGACATGTCAAAAAGTCAAAAGAGTTTCAAGAGAAGCCAAGAGGGCTGCATAAGCCTATAGCTGTATTAAAAATTCACTTAACGAATCCATTACTCTGTGAAAGGCTGATCAGACGTTTCAATTGGAGGCTATAGATTTAACTGTCAGTCAAGTAAACTTGCTGTAATACAGATTTTCCTCATGATTTACACCTAAAAATAGTCTACCAGTAAATGTTCACAGAACATTCAGAGATTTTAGTTACGGAGGATGAAGTAAGCATTATTAATCATCTCCAGGGGTGTTGCTACCTATTGGTCATGCGCGGGTACACACATGTTGATACTTACTGGTGGATTTGCTCATTGATTAATTGTGTATTTGAGCATGGTGCTTAAACATCTTCCGACATACACCTAACGCTATATCAGCTATACAGATAATGCACCAATAAGATGTGGATATGTGCCAGCGGCTTGCATAAAGCTTGGGCAATTCAATAAAACAGAGCAGTAATGGTTAATGTTGCATAAAATCATGTCCATAATCCAAGATCTTATAGGAGGAATCTTACTGCTACCACACACACACACACACACACACACACACACACACACACACACATGCTCATAGATGCAGAACACAAGGACATAACCGACTTGGCTGATTGGGTGCATCTGCATTTGCTTCATGATGCCAGGATGACACACTGATGATCCTGCGTCCTGTTATCAAGCACCTCCAAATAACAAGATAATGTCACATCTAAATTTATGCTTCTGAGCATCAGGGCCCCAATACTCATCACCCGTTGTCAAGGCAACATGGATTTTATTTTTATTTATTTAATTATTATTTTTTGGCTACGATGGTACACCGAGTACCCGTGGCAGAAAGATACAGCTGATGCACCGAATCCTGTCACCACAAAGCCATTAGGACAAATGCATAATTAGACAAGATAAAACCCAATGCCAATTTTCCATCAGCCACTCCGATTTATCAATGTTTATTTGGGCTGCTGGCCATTACTCTTCGATTCACTTTTAGCTCAGAGCTGTTGTTTCAAGGTCGTTCCCTTTGGGACCAAACTTAGAATTCTGAATTCATTTAAAAACCATCCTTGCATAAACAAATCACTTGACTCATTTGCATTTATTAGTTCATGTCTGAGCAATATTATTCATTAAGTCGAGGCCAAGAAAAAAAAACATTACCGCGGCTTTCATGTCTATTGAACTATTATCCACCTTTTGTACTGTTACAATATTGGACTATATTGGCCTTAATTGGGATTGTCATGATTCTACAAAACAATAAGCCATAATATTGGAGAAATCAATATCGTGACGCTCGGTGGTGGTAGCATCTCGTTGAGCGTTACCCTTGGTCTCTTGCTTGCTTCCTTCACTAATCCTCTCTTTACCTAATCATTGACTTTTGGTAGAAAGCCTCCGCTAAGCAGAGTCCATCCATCCATCCATTATCTATAGCGCTTTATCCGTCTGGGTCGCGGGGGAAGCTGGAGCCAATCCCAGCATCTTCGGGCGAGAGGCGGGGTACACCCCGGGCAGGTCGCCAGTCCACCACAGCTCTAAGCAGAGTTCTTTTCATTTTTTAAAATAATGTGTTTAATGGTACTCCACAGTATGTTCAAAGTTTAGGGTATTTTTTACAACCAAACTTTGATTCCTGATTAATACTTTTCCAGAATTTGTCCTGGATTTGTTTTGATAGACCCTTTTTCTTCATGATGCTTCATGAAACAGGGCTAAATACATATACAATCACAAATTTGAGGGGTTTCATCAATATAATGATTTCCCCTACTTCAGAATTATGGAGTATTTATAAAAAGAGGATTTATAAAATATAATCCCAATAAAGCCCATTTCAAGTTATAACACTTCAAAATGTAGTCCAAGGGGGGACAGGTGGGTGAATACTTATGCATGGCACTGTAAATGTAAATTTTTGTAAGGTATTATGCAAATTACATGAAGGGTAAACATTTACATAATAGGTATTGTAACCAATGACCCATGAACAGGAAAAAACATGATGAAAATTGCATCTTAGTAAGTTTCAAGCCCAGTGCAGTGCAAAATTCCTTCATGTTCATTCAACATTTGCAAACACTGATGAACAAATGAACACAAAGCGCACCAGGAAAAAGGATAGGTCCACATTATTACGCATTAGTTTTAAAATAGTTTTTTAAAATGAAAACAATCTCCCTCCAGACGAGCGTTTTTGCTCCATATCAAACATAAGCTCTGTCCATACTAATATGCCTGGAAACAAATATCACATGACTATTCAGGCACAATGTGCATGTACGTGCTGATATAAACAGGAAGCAGATTGTTTACTCTGCAGTTGGTTGTTGTGTAGAAGATCGCTCAAATAATAGCTTGTCTAGTGCACATGTAGGCAGTTGTAGCATTATAAAATGCACAATTTAACTGCATAACAGCTGCTAGCAAAGACAGCAAGGTCAGCGACGCTTGTAATTCATTTTCCATGCTGCATTCA
Organism: Notoglanidium maculatum; assembly: GCA_030068355.1. Classification (NCBI taxonomy): domain Eukaryota; kingdom Metazoa; phylum Chordata; class Actinopteri; order Siluriformes; family Auchenoglanididae; genus Notoglanidium; species Notoglanidium maculatum. The sequence continues at coordinate 3,759,700 of JAQQZX010000010.1, forward strand.
TTACTGGTGGTCGAGGCTGATGCCGTGATGAATCAGGGAAGGATGCGTCATGACTTATAAGACTCAATCAGGAAGTGAACGTGGGTGTCTGTGTCATTGTTTCCAAAAGCCTGCATTCTGGCCATCCAGACAAAAGTGGTTTTAAACTAAACCAGAAGTAGTATGGACACAAGCCGAAAACATTTAAAAACTAAAATATATTAGTGTTGACATAGCCTAAGACTCCATCTTTGAGCTAGCAAACATATAAGCACACACACAGGCACACACACATGAGAGCTGATCCTCCTGGAGAAACCAATCCACCAGCATCAGCATTCTGTTATAAAAGAAGCTCAGACTCAGAACCGGAGATCTAATTCCACCTTAAGCTGCTCTTTCTGATTCCAACATTGGTAGAGTCCACAAATTGCTTGCAAAGTCACTTGGCAAAGCTGGTGAAAGTGTCCTGTCTGTGTCGCTTACATAACCACCACGACTCCATCTTCAAAACCCACCACACCACCACAGAACTCTCTCATTAATAATAATGATCAACAAGCTCGGCACGGTGGTGCGGTGGTTTGCACTGTCGCCTCACAGCAAGAAGGTCCTGGGTTCGATCCCCGGGTCATCCAGGGTGCCTTTCTGTGTGGAGTTTGC
>JAQQZX010000010.1:3760441-3772911 GCA_030068355.1 Notoglanidium maculatum
ACCCCGCCTCTCGCCCGAAGATGCTGGGATTGGCTCCAGCTTCCCCGCGACCCAGACGGATAAAGCGGTGTAGATAACGAATGGATGGATAGATGGAAGCTTTGATACTTTGTTATATTACTTTCTACAGTTATACTGTAGTTCTATGATGTTTACTTTTAATCCTTCCTCTCTCTCTTAAGCATGTAAGACTTGTTCAGGCTAGGTTCAGCTCTGTTTTGGAATCCCCTTAAAACAACTGAAATCTCAGACAAATATAAAAAGAGTAAACACCTTTTTTTGTGCAAACCAACCTCACAAATACCTCCTGTCCAAATTGAGCAGATTATATTAGCCACCTGTTGGGTTCTGGCATTTTGACAAAGCCTGACAGTGAAATTGCTTCTTCTCATAAAATAAATAAATAAATAAATACATAAATAAATAAATAAAATAAAATCCCTAGTCAGACACATGACAGTCTGGCTGGGGCTGAAAAATGGGAAACTAGAAGATTATTTTGAGAGATTAAATATACAATCTGCTACTGCTTTTGTTGCAAACCTTTTTAATGTCACTGTGATTTATGATGCCCAGACAGTACTGGCAAAAAAGGTTAAGACATGCTGTAATTACGACAACAGTGTAGCAGTAAACCAAACTTTTTGCCTGTGGTGCACATATACAGTATACGACGACGTCTGTGCAGATTTCTGATGTGAATGAGTGTATGAATGTGTGTATGTCTGTGAATACCGGTGTCCCGTCCAGGGTGTTTACCGAACTGTATCCCTGAGATGTTCGAATGTTTCCAAAACCTACTTCAGAAACTCAGTTTGAAGATCAGTTTTAGAACTGTTGTAAGATCTTACGGAGAGAAATGTTAAAGGATGTTAAGGTCAGTGGTGGTTTATTGGATTACTGGTTGTGATGTCAAATCCTAGCACCAGCAAATGGCCACTGTTGGTCCTTGAGCAAAACTCCTAATCCTCAACTCTCAGTTTTATACCCTATCAATTGTAAGTCACTTGGATAAAAAAAAAAAAAAGTCAGCCAAATTGATCAAACGATGTAATTGTAGATGTAAAATGGGTAATTCTGGATCAGCAGTTAGGGAGAGAGTACTGACTGGAAGCCTGCAAGTTTAAATCCCAGTAACACCAAGCTGCCATTGTCAAGACCTCACCTAAAGCCCTTAATATCATCTGCTCTGTCATTTTAGGTAAACGATCCTCCAAATAAATACATGTCCATCAAATTCAAAACACTGGTAATCTGAAGCACCGCTATGAATGTGTCATATTTCTAGCCATGAACTAAACTTTAAACCCTGCAACCTTGATGGATAAGCGGTATAGATAATGGAAGGATGGATGGATGGTAATAATTCGTATAATTTGTTTTTAGTTATATAATTTGTTAGCGATTTTTGTGTCAAAATATTTTTGTAATATTTAGTTTTTCTCACAGCTGTCAATGAAATAGCAGGTCTGAGATTTTCCAGGCTGAAAATAGGAAAAAAGTGATGTGAACCACCAACGTACCAATCAGACAAGGAGAAGCCTCTTTTCTCCTGGCAATCAAGTTGTAGCTAACATCCACCAAAATGTCTGATTGTACCTTTAAGTGAAACATGCTGTGTGTGTGAGACCTGCAAATACAACAACGGTATTATAATAAGAATACTGTACATCTCCTAGACGGATTATACGTAGATTATCTTAGGTAGCGACTACAAAACGCTTCTATAATATAGTACAGGATTCTATAGAACGTTTAAGAAGACGAGACGTTTTAGATACAAGTCTTTAATCAGCCCAAGTGGAGAATATTTACCAGCGATTTTTAATGACATTGAATATAAAAAATATAAATCAGACAAAGATGTAATAAATGTCCTTGAGCTCACCTAATAATAATATATGACAATGTACAGTTTTATACGGGATAGTATTTTTTTTCACATTGGATCATTTTCAGACAGATTATTACCACCTCCCTAAAGACTGAGCAGCCATTTACGCTGAGCTCATTAGTTTCAAATTGTGACTGACACATAATCTCACTTTCTCTCATGACTTTAATTACCATATCAGCCCAGAAAGCAACGTGGAGTGAAATGGAATGACTGGCTGGACAGAACCAATCAGGTGACGAGACAAATTTTAGTCCACCAATTATGTTCTATAATATTGAACAATTTTGACACACACCGTTACAGATATACTGAAATATAGTTAAATATTATTTTTTTTTTTTTCCATGTTCATGATTCCAGGTGAAATAATTGCTTTGAAATGGACTTCCAGAGATGTGTTTAAATACCAAGTCTTATGATTATTTTCAACTAGCCACAAACCCTCCTCTATTTTCTCTCCAGCCTGCAGCTCAACCTGCTGCCTTTAATGCCTGCTGGGTAGAAACGCGTCTCCTGATGGCTTCCTATAGGGACTAATTTACCGCTGCGGCATACACAGACACTACAACCACACACACACACACACAAACACAACGAAACACATTACATGCCACTCTGCACAAGCATCTGTACTCCTCAGAGCGGAAAAAGGAGTATATAGTCGCTCCTGATTGATTGGCAGATTGATTGATTATGATTTATTCATCTGTGTTTATGCACAACACTCTCCTGGATCTCTGGCAGCTCATTTGTTTATATTAGTGCAGGAAAGGCTAGAAAACGCACTACTCTTCCAGCCATTGGGATTCCATCAGTAGGATTCATTCAAAAGTGATATCCTTTAATACTCAACACTTGGGCAGGAGCTAAAAACATCATGATGTCCTAAACCGCTCAACAAGGTTCGGCTCTGAAATTAGACTCCGTAAGAAACTTTACCTTTTACTTTTTTTTTTAAATAAGACCGACTTCTTGTATTTTCTCGTTTGTTGTTTATTTTTAAAAATCCGTACACTGGCAAAGATCTCGATAATTGATTTCTGAAGTTCCTACAGTTGAAATCATGCCATTGTTTTTTTGTTTTTTTTAAATTTTCCTGTTTACGACTTTACTACATCCGTATAAATTTCATTTGGAGCATTGTTGAATTCTCCAATCTGATTGGTCAAAAGCTGTTGATTGAATTCAGCTTTGACACTAGCTCCAGATCTAATCCAATGGATTAAATCTAACACATTAGCATTTCTATAGTAACAGCTATCAGCTAATCACATGCCCGTACGGTGGGCTCCACTTTGTGAGCCCGCTACACACCACCATTTCAAGGTTGTCCTGTAACAGCACGCCAAGGCATGTTTCATTCCTTTATTAACCTGCTTCCTGCTTCCCATAGAAATAAAACCCAAATCTAAGCAATTTTAACTATGTTTTTATATATAATTCCTGTTCAATAGGAACAAAACACAACCTAATCACTCCTAAATTCTACAAACAAATTTACCCTGATTAAAAAAAAAGGAAAAAAAAGAAATATTTTTCAAAGCCTGTTCTATCAGTGAACAAAACAACAAGAAAACATGATCGACACAAAAAGACCATCACCAAAATAAAGCACAAATCTAATACGTTTTTTTTTTGTTGTCGCATATTGACAAAATACTTCTTTGTAATTGCTCGTGAGAAATCAAGACAGTACAAGCTGAAAGCAGCTGAAAGCAGGCAGTTACCTGACATCACATTTTTCCCTACATGACTCTGGAAATGATGGAACTGGTGTTAATAATGTCACACGTTGGGGAGAGAATGTGCTCTGCTTTATGTTAATTTGAAGTGCTCTCACTGACAGCTGTAAAGTGCTGATAGATGACCTTTTTCTGTAATCTGCATCACTTTGCCGTTAATTGCCAGCATGAACTTTATCTGTTGTAGATTCATTATTTTGCCCTTTAGGTAGATTTTAACATTCTCTTTTTTTTCTTTTTATTTTAGGTTGATTTACAGTCATCTTGTTTAATGACGGATTTTCAGTAGTTTGTCGATAATACCGGGCCTTGTTCCGTCTTATACTTTTATAATTTATAGTTTAAGACTAACATATTTATCTAATCACTAGCCAGGTTTCCATTCACTTGCTTAATACGCAATAGCAAAATAAATGTGAATTTCTGGGACAAAAGCTCTCAAATATCGCAAAAAACATTTTTAAGCTCTCATGAGGTGGTTTTGCAGATGATTTGATAAAGCACTATTTCACAACATAGAAATAGAACCATTTTTCACATTTTAGTCACACGACATGAAGAGCAAATGAAAACGCCGACTTTCGGAAAAAAGAAGACCCAGCTTTAGCCGCACTAAAATCATTCAATGGAAACACAGATCATTCACGATTGTCAAATTTTTAAAAAATATTCACTTTCTGCAAAAAACTGCGGTACAATCCTGGCTACTGATAATAAAAAAAAATGAAAACTGAATTTGAGGAGAAAATAACTTCATACTAGTGAAATGATCTTGCTGCATGGACAGATCATTTTACTTGACAGGACATCTTGGAATAAGTTGGTTCCAGTCTACAAATAGGTTTAATAGTCTCAGATTTGTTGGTGGAGTTTGCATTTTCTCCCCGTGTATGCGTGGGTTTCCTCCGGGTGCTCCGGTTTCCTCCCGCAGTCCAAAGACATGCAGATTAGGTCAACTTGTATTGTTAGTTTCAAGAGAGAGAAGTAAAGGATGGGATCTAACTTGTTTCCACAACATTAAAACGAAATAAATTTACAATATTGTAAAATTATTTAATTTCTTAATATATAACAAATTGTAAATGTAGCAATATTGCTGTGGTACAAACAGAATACTAAACATGTTCCTGGAAAATAAGGAACTTTTGGAAGGTAATAGTAACTCTGCTTCATGTCAGTTTGCATCAAACCACCTCATCATTGAACAGCACACACCATTAGGTTTTTCATATTTAGCTATGTTTTACTTTCTGTATATGTTCAAAACTTGTACTTCCATGTGGCTAGAAAGGTATGAGCAGTCCGACTGTTACGATGTGAGGAGAAAAGTGTCAAGCAAAGTGTCAATCTTTATCCTTGAGAAGAAAATAGCCATGTACATAGAACCCATACCCCCCCACCGCATTTCTTTATATATTGCTAGGAGAATGAGACAATAGGAAATACAGAATATAACACAGTGAGAGCTTGTATAACTCTAACGAGCTTTAAAGACACTATTTGTTATTCTTCAACACAGCCTGAACTCTCTTTGGCAAGCTTTCTTGTGATTTCTTTAAGCAGGAACAGTTCTCCAGGCTTCCTGATGGACACTCCAAAGCTTTTCTTTAGACGTTGGCTGCCTTTTGTTCCGTTCTCCGTCAAGATGATCCCACACTGCTTCAATAATGTTGAGATCTGGGCTTTAGGGAGGCCGATCCATTCCTTTTCTATCAAGGTATGAAGGAAACCTTGAGGAAGTATTCCTCAAGAATACATTAAAAAATATATATATACGAAAGTCTGTGTCTTTGGAAGCAAAATAGACTTTTGCACAATACTGTTTAACATCCATTCCATACTACAGATCTTGTGAATTTCTGCTCATATCAGGTTGCAAATGTAGACTTCACGACACAGGCGTGATTCAATCACAGGACACACTACTCCACAGGCTGCAGTGCGTGTGTGCCACTCAGATCCTGATTGGTGCCGGGGCTAAACATTAGATGGAACCACACATGTCTGTTTGTTTTGATTTGGTAGCATATTTTTCTGAAAATTCGCAAGATTTCCTGTAGGTTGCTATGAAAGCAAAGTGTTTAGTCTATAAAGCCTAATGATTCTTCCATCCCGCAGCTGTGTGGATGCATGCGCTCGGCCTGTTCTTAGTCGAAAATCCATTTGTTTGACTTCGGCGACTCTGAAGGGTGTCGAAGATCTACAATCCATGCACGATACTGCAGAGCAAGCCAAGAGCAAATAGAGTGGTCCTGCCAAAAAACAGAGAGAGACACAAACAGGAAGGCTTTTTTCACAGAGGTTCAATTTCAACATGTAATTGGCAATACCGGCTAGTAACAATGGATTTTAAAAAAGAAATCTATTCCTCTATTTAAATTTACCCAAACTCGCTATGCTTCTTGGACAGAGACACATGTCCAGACTAGATGTAGCTGAATAGGAATCCTTAATTCAGAATGAACAGATGAAATATAGATACAGATGAACAGGAAGTGCACTGGCTGTACCCCAAACCGGATGGCGTGGTTGGCGTTTTTGTCAACGTCGGCGCACTTTGCTCTGCTCCACTACCTTTACTCGCTGTTTGTGTTGGTTGGTTGTCTCGTGGTTGCTCGACTCTTGTATCATACATGTTTTTGTATCATATTTGCGGTGCTGTTTTTAAAACATCCCCCTGGAGCCACAATTTTTTTTAACTTTTTATCCATTTATATATACATTCAATGCATACATATAATCAGACATTCCCTAAGCTGCCACTCATCCATCATAAAGACTTTTCTGTTTCCGAAACTGTTACATGTCACTAACACTGGAAAATCCTTTCCAAAAAAAAAAAGGAAAACAAAACAATTTAGCATATCAAAAAATGCAAACATACTGTTAATATAAGCCTACATAGACTGGGCAGCTTGGATCTCAAAAAAGGTTAATTAATTAAAAAAGAAATTAACTTGTACATCCATTGAGCATGTTTATCAGGAATACTCTTGGAATATTCTTCATATATATATATATATATATACACATATGCACAAAACAAAAGTTCACATTTTGTGATCCAGAAGCTGTCAGATTTTCTCACTGCTGTGCCCTTTACTCTTTAGGGAAACACAGGCCTGATGTCTTGAGCCGAAAATTCATTTTGTTTGCCTTCGTGCTTCCCCACAGAGCCTGTGCAGACACGCTTGCACGTTTGTTTTCTTAACACCAAGTGACGGCGTAATTTTGATCGATTCTAGCACGTCGGTTTCATGGTCTCGCCTGGGGAGGCTATACTGTCATGTGCAAGGAGCATGTCATGCGCCGGGTGGAGCATCAAGGTCAACATCGGGCTACAGTGGGAAAAACATTCACACAGGCTAACCAAGCATGCAGTCTCGGTGGAACAGCACCAAATGTTTGTGCAGACTGAAATCTCTCGTTCTGCTTCATATCACAATAATACTCATGGAGCACTTAGAATCAGGATACAGTTTCATTGTGGTGCATTCTCAGGAAGAGTATAATATTTCTTCTTTCTTAATATAGCATTGCTATACCTGTCTTTACATAAAAGATGCTTTTTATCCTCAGAACTGATAGATGTTAGAATAAAATGTACCAGATTCTTTATCTTCTGGTTCTCTTCATTAAGTTTCAGTTCTGTCTATTTAGTATTTACACAAAATGAACAGAATAATGATGAAACAGCAAAACATATTGCTAATGATACTTGAATGATACTTTAAATGCTTAAATGTTTAAATAGGTTTTACGAAAAGTTGTAAATTTGTACCCTTTCATTTGTATTCAATCAAATCAGTAAATGCAATTAAATCACATGTTTTTGTTGAAATTCAGACCACTTTTTTCCTGAGACTTTAATGTCTCAGGAATAAAATCACTAATAAATAAAAAGTATTATAAAATAAATAAATAATAAAAGTTAGTGACGTTATATGAAGCAGACTTACTGTTACCACCCTACAGTTGATGAGTTTCTAATAAGAGCACATCCTGAAATGTTTTATTCCCCTGTGATTTGCCACTCTTTTTGCGTCACTCTTTTTATTCTTTTACAGTTACCGTAAATGTTATACTAATAAGAGCTGTAAAAAGTCATTTCCTAACCAGCCTCTCTTTTTCCCTAAAGGTCCAGGATTCGACCAACTGAATGCCGCTTATTCCTCCCTTTCAAGCATGTATTAGAACAGACGGTGGCCATCAGGTGCCCATAGCATATGTCCAAGTACATACATTCACGCTTCCATGTTTTTTCCATGCTAAATAATAAATACGATCCTCCATTTTTCAAAATGTAGGTTCTCTTTCCATACTGTAAAACTAAAGTTACAACTTTCCCTGACAGAGGTATTCAAGTGATATCCAATTACTTAACCAATAAACCTCACCAGAAAGCATCACCATATCAACAATTACAGCTTTTAAATGTGTTTATGTAGAGCATCCACCATACAAGTTCCTGTAGACTTTCTTATCATACAGCAGATACAATCATGTATTAGATTGTATTAGAAACCTCTGCTTTGTGTTGGAATTGGCAATGCTGTTACAGAAAATGAATCAACACCTTCTGACCAATCAGATTTGAGAATTCAACTGCGTCGTGGTGTAATTCCTAAATGTGGTAGTTCTACTTGTATAATAACAAGGTTTGAATTAAAACAGGTTCTTGAAATCGAAATCGAAATTTATAGTTAATTTGTCCATTAACTAGTTCAAAATGTTGGCCATTTTAAAAATCAATTTTCTAAATGCACTGTTATAGCAAGGTTCAGTGGACACTGAAGAACACAAGCATAAAGCAATTACATCTCCATTGTAAACACTTAGACCCAATACATTAATATCACCTGCTAGATGAATTACTTTGGAACTGTTGATATTGAATTTGATGGTGGATATAAATTATTATACACATACAATATGCTTTTCATCTCTAGTAACGGCTGAACTTGTATTTTACTAATACTCTTATGAGAGCCGCAGAGCTATATCATGTGCAGTGTCTATGAACCCTGTTGTACAATAGTACACACATTTTGACACTGGCTGCGCTACTTCTAAAGTGTCTTCACTTGGCCTGTACATTTCATATGCAATTATAATTGCAAGTCTGTCGAGTCACGATTGCTCACCTACACCAATTCTCTATGTATATTTCCCTACAGATTTCTTTCTGCACCTCCGAGCCACTACATTCCACAGTATCTTCCTTGTCAAGACAGGCAGGGTTTTTTTTTTCTGGTGCTGAGATGCTACATGGTGCAGACAGTGTGAGACCCATCTGAATTGAGCTGCGGTCACGACACATTTCAAGAGCTCTCAACCTCTGGCTGAAGGAGCCCTAAAAGACGAAGAGCATGAGCGACAACTGGTCATGATATTAAATTGAAGTAAATGGAAAAATTCTGCTATACATCAGCAAATCAGCATTACCATTATGAAACCATTATGGTTAAGCCTTGTAGAATGGGGTCTCTTAAGGTCTCGTAAGAACTTAAGCATGACACATACACATAGGAACACAGCATGTTATGATAAGGTGTTAACACGTTGTTAAGGTTTTAGCATAACCGGCTTAACTAAATTAGCACCGGTGGACACAAAATCCAGGAAAGTTTCACCAAATGTCAGCGATCGGCTATGTGAATTTGGGGTAGAAATAAATCAAGGATTTGTGGTTCTGTAAATACTTGTTGCAGGAATTACTGCTTACCGCACTGATCTGGCGTTAGAAAGTCAAATAAAATTACTGAGCAGCCTAAAACCTACTTAAGAACAGTTCTTATGCATCTTTTAACCTAAAGCCTTTATTGTTAGTGTGTAATGGTGGTAGTTTTGACTTTGCCTTTACACCATGTAGTGGTGCATTAAAGGACAACTTCAGCACAGTGTTGACAAATTAGTGACTTTCTCACTACGTTTGGTGACTTTTTAGACTTGCTTAACAATTTTTTTTTCCAAAAGCAAACCTCATGTTACTGCTGCTGGTTAAGAGAGCAGGCTCACTTGACTCACCACCAGTGTGTAAAGCCTGACAGAGTTCCCTGTATGAACCAATGTGCCTAACAACCAATAACTGATCAACCGATCGCTGAGGACCACGGTTCCCAACAGTCAATCATTGATCACCATTGTTCCCAATGAATAAGTACTGATTACCATTGTTCCCAACAATTAATCAATACTGTTCCTAATGACCAAATGCTGATCACCATTGATCCCAATGACCAATCACCTATCACTGTTTTCCCAATTACTAATCACTGTTCACCATAGTTCTAAACAACCTATCACTGATCACCACTGTAGCCAAGGACCAATCATTCATCGCATTGTTCCCAATGACTAAATACTGATCACAGTTTTTCCCCAACGACCAATCACCTATCACCGGTTTCCCAAAGACTACCACCACTGTATCCTACGCCCAATCACTGCTCACCACTGTTCCCATTGACCAATCACTGATTACCACTGTTCCCATTGACCAATCACTGCTCACCACTGTTCCTACAATTGATCACAGATCACTGATCATTCCGAAAGACTAATCACCATTGTTCCACCATTGAGTTATTCCATCCATAACCATTTCCTTTGGTGATATTAGGTGCCTATTTCTTGATTACTCACTACCAGTGCTTCTTTTTTGCCCACATACTTGATATAAATTATAGCAATTTGTTATGTAATATGTTAATAGACATAGTTTGTGCAGTCATGATCAAAGACGACGACTTTTTTTTCCATTCTGATAAAGCTCTAAATTTCAACACTTCAACATGCAAATGACCATGACAATTCAGTGACTATGTAAATTGTTTTCTAATCAACATCACGAGTTCCTAATAATCGGGTTTGTGACTTCTTTCTCAGCAAAATAGTTTGAAATTAAAATGCTTGGCTTTTCACACTTTTTACTCCCACTAAAAAATCCCACTTTTTAATCACACTCATGGACTCTATTTGCATTTGTGTTTTCATACTGGCAGTCAAATAATGAGGTTGGTAAATAAAGTCACAGCTTCTTTTGTTGTCTGGCTCACCAGATCAGGTTTAAAGGCTGGCTGGCTGCATCTGGAGCGTACTCATTCCTTTCTGCTGGAGTAATTTAGGTTTTTGGTCATGGCACTGAATGAAAAGTCGTTAATGAGAGCTACCTGAGCTGTGATTAGTATGGAGCGGTAATGCTCTGCAATGCCTGCATGCACAAATTGTTTTAAACTGATAAAACTTTGCAAATAATTATACCATTGTACACAAACATATGCTATGAAGAAATGCTGCCTTGGACAGTATTAAAGCTCATCAGTGCTGAATACACACTTTACTTTAGATCTACTGACACATCACCTTAGATGCTTATTCACATGTGATGATAAGAAAAAAAAGTTACAGATCGTCTGATGTCTTTGATTCCAGGGCAGCCTGTTCAGGACTAGCAGGCAGCGCTGCAAGCACGGCTTAATGAGAAGAAACAAAAAGAACCCTGAGAGAATAAGAAAATAAAGACCAGAAGAGGATGAATCGAAATAGGTCTCATTAACATTCAGGAATGGCCTCGATGGGCTGACCTTTTGTCTCTTCGCCCACCGCTACCATACTTGGAGACAAGAGATTGCCTCCGCTTCCTTACTTACATTCCACAAACAGCATTATCACAGAAATCTGATTCGTTTATCAGTAGACTATATCTGATTGTAAATATACATAAGTCTTGTTTATGAAACAATCCAGTAATTTTTTTTTTCTGAAAAATTCACCCGTTTACTTCTTTAAATAGAAATATAAACTACAACGAGCTGCCAGAGTATTAGGCTCGCTTATCTAGTACCTAATAAAGTGGAACAATTAGTGCGTCTCAATTACAAAAATATTGGTGGCTCCCATGATAAAGCAGAAATGCATACCCTCATTAGCCATGTGTTTTTAGCACATCGAAGCCCTATGTTAGCTGTCACACCTGCTCATTTCCCAAAATTTAATTATTGGTCCGCTCTATCACGAGCGTAAACACTGTTCTGCTGTCATGAATTAAAGATAAACACATTATGATTCAATTTATTAGGTTTCAGCTGTGAATTTCTTATTAAATACTTGACTTTGATGAAATCTTAGTAGAAGCTGCAGGAAATCTATTACAATCTATAAACATAGTTGAGAGTGATATAAGCTGTAGCAAGTATTCTACAGCTCCAGTTCTGTGGTGCATGATAGATGTATCTGTCTGTTAACTATTCATAATAAACAAGTACAGAATTAATATGAAAATTTAAAAAGGATATGTACAATTGTAGTTAAGGACAAAAATGTTACAACTAAACCCATTCATTAGGGAGATGTGTATTTTTGTAAGCATAAATAAAATATATGATTTTACATCTGATCCCACGTTGTCAACGATCTTGAAATCAGGTAGGCTAGCGAACATCAATGAATCAATCATGCTAAGTGTTTTGCATTTTACACAAAATTAACACAGAATTTTAAATGTTTTCCAAACGAGCAAAATTACTTACATACCTCAAAATCTGACGAATCGGAAGACAGAAGGCAGAGGATGCTACTGAGCATGTGAATCACCAGTGTAGCTTGTTGCTGACAGTATTACAATTGACCGTATTCAACAATAATGATTATCAATTCAATTCAATTTTATTTGTATAGTGCTTTTAACAACAGACATTGTCACAAATCAGCTTCACAAAAGTATATAAATTCTGAATATAAACTTATGAATACACATTTATCTATATATATCCCTAATGAGCAAGCCTGTGGCGACGGCGGCAAGGAAAAACTCCCTGAGATGGCAGAAG
>JAQQZX010000010.1:3774755-3792631 GCA_030068355.1 Notoglanidium maculatum
GTAGGACACCGGGATGGGTCAGGCAGGTCCGGAAAGCAGAAGGGGTCAGGATCACTGGATTCTCAGGAGTAGCATGTTATCACACATTTAAGGGGTGCGAAAAGTACAGACTCTGGACTTAGCTTTCTTTTTAACTACATACTATATGTCTCCTCTATAACCCCGACCAGTTTTGATGATAAAAACGAGCACATTTAAATCTGTTTTTTAAGATGCAAACTAAATGATAAGCCTGTACTCTGATGAAACACATCAATGCTGATGTTAATGGCTCAAAGCGCCATCTACTGGTTAAAATCATCCAAAACCTTGCAAGGCCGATGCTGACGTAGAGTTGACCATTTAAGACATATCCACCTCACCTTTATTTAAAAAAAAAAAAAGAATGTTAATACCCTCGAATCAGAGGTGGGTGGGTCGTCTCCCCCCTTCCCAATCAGGGCTCATCATTCACAGGAGCTTTACTCTGTTTTGCCACAAGCCCCTTCCCCACCCTGCCTTCCTCCTCAGCCCCTTGCCCACTGTTTAGCATTTTTCACAATTATTCAGTGCGTGGAGGTAGGCTCAGAGCTGAGGGTGATTCTGAACATTACAATCAATTTTGACTGACTGAAGGTCACTGACAACTATTAGTTAAAACCTTCAGTCTTTGGGAGAAGTGGTGAACTTGTGCCATCACCTGTGACCAGAGTGGGCTTGGAGGCTGATACCACTATGTGGCTAATTTCCTAGTCTGTGTGGGCATGGACAAAAGGACTATGCAACATTTAAATCATGCCATTTAGCCATTGTAACTTCTTTCATTTGCCTTTTAAAAGTTGACAATAAAAGCCAAATCCATGGTTACCATGGAATAGAATTCCATTGCCTTTTGATGGTTACAGCTATTTTTTTTTTTTTTTTTTACCATTTCTTCTGGATAGGACGTCTGGGAAGCATGCATTACATCCAATTGGATATGACTAATTTCATCAGGTGATTTAGAATTCACTATTGGTCAGTCCAGTTACCTCGCTTTGCTTTGTTTGAAGTTAATTGTTTCGAACTGTGCAGCAGCTGCCTTAACAAAAGTATCAAAAGTCTTTTGATTATGAACATAATTTTAAAGCTAAAAGTGAAGAGAAAAAAAAACTGATAAAGAATCCAACAAGGTAAAGCTCCCATTGGTTTTTTGGGGTCTTTATTCTTGTTTTGTCAAACATCTGGTCTTTCTTTTATATCATCTCTGTCCTTGAAAATACAGAATCTGGCTTAGCAAAGCCCAATTAATGGTTGGGGACACTTAAAGTTCCACTATGTAGGATTTTGAGGGTGTCTATGAGTATAAATGGAGTATATATTCTATAATATACTTATAGAGTTCACAAGTATATTTTCATTAGTGTATAATTACCTGTAACTCTGAATTGTGTTTTCGTAAGCTTAGAATGAGCCTTTTATATCTCCATATGGAGCAGGTCCACCTGTACAGAGCTGCCATGTTACGCCGCTACAGTAGCCCAGAATGGACAAACCTCTAACTCTGCTCTACTTCTGCGTTTCGGGTTTTTAAAGTGGCAGCTTGAATCCAGAAGAACGACCAAGAAAAAGGAAGACAAGGAAGAAGAAATAAGAGGAATTAGTGTTTGCTGGTGCTGGCTAACAAGCTTGAGAAGCCAAATTTTGGAAAATGGAGGATTGTATTTATTATTTAGTACTGAAAAAGCAAGGGAGTGAGAATATAAGTACGTGGACGTTTGCTATGGTCACCTGACGGCCACCATACGATCTAATACACGCTTGGAAAGGGAAGGCATTCAGTTGGTTAAAATGCACAGTGGACCTTTAATACACCTCCTAATTAGCATAATAGCAAATTTGAATGGCTTAAACCACAAACATGGCTGAAAGAGTTGCATGAAAACCCCATCCAATTTTGAAAGTGATTCAAAGCTCCTAGACAGCTCCTTCAGTTCCATTTTCGCTTTGTAAGGTGGTCATAAAGCTGTTTCTGTGAATCTCCGGCTAAGCGCTGTTCATCCTGCAGGCCTTTTTCTCAATGATAATGATTGCTGCATCAGCAAGAATGGTAAAATGTGGAGTTTCTATGCAGAATGTGTAAAAGTTGGCAAAATGTCATCTCAGTTTTAATGATATAAAAGTATCTGCCACAAAGGGAAAACAAATGAACAGAGGAACAGTGGATATTAATAGGCCAATACATCTGCCTGGAGTTCTCCAGCATTATGCATGTAAATATATAAGTGTGTGTGTGTGTGTGTTTGTGTGTGTGTGTGTTGCAGTAAATGATACAGTGTAGATAAGTAGCCTCTCACTGTGGCAATTAACACTTAACGAGATGTGATAATTAGTACATTTGAACAGCCTCCTTTGCACTCTTTTTTTTTCTTTCTCATCTTTCTTCGTGAGTTATGGCTCTATAGGGGCACCCCTGACCACTTGGCCTCCTGACTAAGCCCTCACAGTCCAACCCAGTGCAAGCAATTAACACAAGAAGACCCATTTATCTCTGTCTTACCCAACAACAAAAGCTTAATCATGTTATCTGAATAAACAGCCTTACTTGTTTTGCCTTTGAGCGTTTTTTTTTTTTTTTTTTGATATAAAAGTTTAAAGCGTACATCATGGTGTGATACTTGAAACTACAACGACCAAACCTAGACCATACCTAGAACAAAATATTTACAGACCAGCCAACTTTCACACATTTTGTGTACAAAGTCTGCATTTTAACAAGTCATTTTTGTGAAATATCACTCAAAATATAAAAATTTGCGATCTTCCTTCCCAATGAAAACAGCACATGCGCCAATAGACATAAGAATCTGGAATGATTGACAGTTGCACAGGTGTTTTAAATTCTCTGATTTTAACTAAGCCCCGACCCCTTCACCCCATTTCACATCAGTAATCTCTTGTCACGAGAATGCTTTGAGTTCTTTCGAGTGAAATAACATCTATTAGTGTACGTTTGACTTAGCTAAAATTAGACATGAATACAGTTCACATCAATTAGCTATTTTTATCAAGATGCATACATAATCTACAGCAAGATCTTGTGAAATCCTATTAATCGCACTGCGTAACATAAGTTTCCTGCTCTTCTGATGTAAACTTTTCTGCTTTCCTGCATGCTAACTTTTCTAGCTTATTGTAACATCTTAACTAAAATGAGTGAGGGGATTTTTTAATTAAAACTTGTACCATGACATGTACTTGATCTGAATTCACCATAGTATTGAAGTAATAAGCAAGTCCCTGTTGTGTGATTTTGACACGTTTGTTATTTTTTCACAACTTCAGGGAGTTAGCTGTGGCTAGTTCGGGCTAGCTTGGCAAGGGTTACCCAATGTTAGGGATGTGGTAGAGCACACAAGCCATGTAAATATTATATGTATACAGTTTCAGAAATATTTGTTTCATATGTTTACAAGCCTCTGGACGTCTCGTCTAAAAGTGTTGCCCAAAGCTATTTCCATATTTAATATTAAAAAGCACAGCCGCAAAATCAACCTGTCTTATCTGTAGGGTTTTACACCATGCTAAAATGGAATGAGGAAAAAGAACCAAGGTGTTTTTTGATAAAAAAAAAAAAAAAAAAAAAGTGTATGGCATGTCTACTTTAAGATGTTTTCTGTATTACATTTTTAGCATTTGTACATGGACTTGTCTCAGTCTTGGGAGTTGCTCTCAATAAACATGGTCATAGTCTGGCCTAACAGTTCGTTTTTGTATTGACTTGATCTTGGATAGTCCTAGTCTTGGATTTGACAACGGTGGTCTCGTCTACAGCCTTAATTCAAGGGTTTCCCGACTACACAATGTTTATACTTTAAATGATGTATTCTTCAATAATGGACCTTGGCTTTTCATAAAAGTTGGAATACAAGCAGGCCTCGGCAGTGAACTTCCAAAAAGCATTCTCTAGTTCAAATCTAGAATCAGCTCCTCTTAAACCATCAAGCAGTTTATTATGTGATGAAAGGCAAAAACTGATCATATCAGCAATCCCAAACTCTCAGAAAGCATATTTCAAGCTAGATAAGGTTCCTGAAAATGAGGCTTCATGATGAATGGACGTTCTCTTAATGAGGTGGCGGTCAACATTTTCCATTTCTGACATGTTTGTTGGCATTATAAATGATTACATTAACTCCCCACATTTACGCACGTTACAAAATAGAGGCTTGCATGATTGAGGCCCATCCCTCGCGCTCATCTGGAGGATCATTACGCTTTGGTCTCATCATATACCCAGTGTGACAGAGGAGCTGTTTCACTGAGGTGGAGGAGAAAAGGTCAGATACGTTGACACATGAGAGGTGAATACATGCACACCAACACACCCAAACAAGAGGTAGGATCTGCTGTTCAAGGAAAACTTCATCTTGGAACATGCTAAATATGTTTAGAATGAACGAATTGTGATCCCTTTAGTGATTCCGGGGCTAATTTAGTGGTTGGTGTTGTATTTTTGTTATTCGTGTGAAATGCATTCCACGGTGATGTCACAAGGCGATACTGCTAGCAGAGTTGAAATGGAGGGAAAAAAAGACATTTCAACAATCTCAGCTCAGTGTTGACAGTGGTATTAGCATGCAAGTTGAAGCATTAGAAGCTGATCGGTTTGAGCAGTGTCCAGGTGAGGAGGTGAGAGAGCTGGGCAGACGAAAGCACTAAAGTGCTGCCGCATCAGTCTTTTAAAGTCGAGGTGAACTCCTCAAGCCAGCAGACTCCTGAACACTCAGGGACTGGACTGACACACACACACACACACACACACACAAATGAACAATTCAAATGTGCAATTTTTGCACATATGACTTGGATTAGCGCTGCACTGTCTTGTCCTGTGATATCTGCAGTGTTTGCACACTTGCACTTCATGTTCTATTGTGTTGTCTTCTGTTGCACATGTGCACTTTTGTACTTCTGTGTTGTCTAATATGTAGCACCTTGGTCCTGGAGGAACATTGTCTCCTTTCATTAGATACTGTATCAGCTGCATATGTCTGAAATGACAACAAAAAGTCACTTGAACGTGAACATCAACTGGCATCACTATTAAAGGCGTTATTGGTAAAGTAGGACTTTTAACCAATATGAAAACAAATCAACATCTCAAAGAAAGTGAGTTCAGAATTAAATAAAAGATTAATATGTGAGTTGTTCCATGTGGAGTTGCCTTTTAAAAACCTGCAAAAAAAAAAATCAAATGAATGTATGCATTTTAGCCAAAATTTACATATTTCAATTAATAATTCGATTAATTATTTTACATGTAGCAGGCAATGGAGCAATGTAAAGCTAATCCCCACCACTAGCGAAAGAGGACACACAGATCTAATGCTCCATTTACACCAAAGTGAGTTCTAGACTAAGGTCAATGGAGCATGAGGCCAATCATTACTCCTGAATAATTCCTTGCGGCTTGAAAAATGAAAATGCAGCATATACGTGGTGGCTCCCGAGGCAGTGCTGCAACGCACACGGCCATCAGGCCCATTACTCTCCAATTAGACACCCTCAGCTGTGCCTGACGTGACATCTCCCGCAATGCCGTGCATGAAGAAGACCAGCGCACAGCCGTGATTCTGTTTGACAGCTTTCCTCCGCTCTGTGACATGGTGCTGCGTGATCCACAGCAGAACATCGTCTCTCTCTCTCTCTCGCTTTCTCTCCTTTCCTTTCGCTCAAGGGCGCAGGATGCATTTGCAGACGTTTACTCCACTGGACTGCCTCTGCATTGGCGTATCGAGAGGAAGTGAGTAGAATGAAATGGGCTCTCTCAGGGACACTCACACAGCAAGGTGACACAGGCACGAGGGAGTTAAGTGTTGTAGGGCTGCCATGCTGTGTGTAGACTAAACGTTTTTCCCAAAGTGGTATAGTAACCGCAAAATAGAGACTCTGACCCTCACTGAAAAGTTGCACAATCTTCACTTTTTAGGCACTTTGCTTACACAGATTTTCACATTTTTTCACATATGATTTTTTTCCCACGATTCATTCGTTTTTGCATGCGATTTTCTTTACAAGATTCATTTATTTTCAATATGATTTTTTCTCACATGATTCATTTATTCACATGAATCCTTTAGAGCCTATTTAGTGTCATTTTCAAACAGGATTCATTTATGTTCAGTGTTTTCTTTTTCAAATGATTCGATGATTTTGTTTTTTAGCGTTCTTTGTCATGTTTTTTTATACAATTCATTCATTTTTAGTGTGGTTTTTATATATGATTCATTTATTTATAGAGGCTGCCTCGTAGACGCATTAGACAGCATGACCAGCGCATGACGGAGTTTGACAGGGGTTGCATCGTGGCTTTGCATGATGCCAGGTGGTCGTATCGTGCAATTGCTCGGCATGTGGGGCATACAGATGTCACAGTGGCCCGGTGTTGGAACCAATGGGCCCAAGACAGACCACACCAAGGGAGGATCGTCGCATTGTGTGCCAAAAATTAAAGAGCCCATGACATCTGTGCCTGACATCTGGACACAGGTATTGGACTCTCTACAACACCCCATGTCATCCTGCACAGTCTCGACAACTGGCATCAGCCGGATATGGATAGGCTGATGTTAACACCAGCACAGTGATGTTTGGAGTGGTGCCGTAACCAGGACTGATGACGAGTGGTGTAGTACAATGTTTAGCGATGAATCTCGGTACTGCATTAATGCATATTTTTTTTTAATTGATTCATATTTATATACAGTTCATTTTAATGATTGTCTCACAGTATTAATTCATTTTCATGATTTTTTCACTTGATTTCCACGTGATTTGTTTTTCACACTATTTTCCAGTCAGATTTTTACTCATATTCCATAGATTTTCATGTTAGTGTTACACATAGACCTTGTGTTATACAAACAAAAACACAGAGCTGCTATAAATACTTGGTGAAATGAATGTGTTATTTTAAGGACGCTATTTGAAAGTACTCAGAGGGAAGAGCTGAAGAATGCTTCAGGGTGCTATTAGTCAAATGCAAAAATTAATCTGAATCTTTAATAAACTTTTAGTGTACAACATAGTTCTTTCATTCTTCTCTCATGAGCTTGTCTTCACATGTGTGTGTGCGTGCGTGCGTGTGTGTGTGTGTGTGTCAGAGACAGAATGAGAGAGAGTACGTGCAGATGTGAAAGTCAAACACTTAAAGTAAACATGTAAGAGAAGTATAAATACCATCCTATCCACACTATCAGCAAAGCTCTACTTTCCATTATCATCTGTAAATATTTCATTTTGCGCAAACTCTCTCCGAGCACCATATAATCCTCTGTACTTATGAGGCGTAATTCAGTCAAACATATTTTATTACATCCTGTTATTCTGAAATGTCAGTGAAGTGCAATCCTTTTGTTTTTGTTCGTGTGGAATCTTTACAGTTAACATTTTCTTTATCCTCACTTCACTTTTCTGGCTATAAGACTATAAGACCTGAAAGATGATTCCCCGACTCTTAGAGGACATGCTATTTACGAGGCGTGATGCATTCGCCTTTTGTGTTCATTAACAACACAGAAAGCGAGATGGTGGCGAACTGAAAATCAATGCAATCTCCTGTAACTGACGGAGGGGCCTACGCCTGCTTAAGCTCTTAACAGCTCCTGATTACTTCCTCAAGCAGCCACGTATTCTAGCATGCATCTTAATGCTGTGCTTGCAAAAAAAAAGGCCGTTTTTCTGCTTGCATCGTTATTAAAAGAACCCTGAGCCTCGCTGCCGTGTGTGACCTCATTACTATCAAGACAGCCAATCTGCTCTTTCCGGGTCTCTGTATTACGCTCCTTATGGCTCATGCGACATGACTGTTCATTTGCTGCTGCAGCTTTTATTAGGCCTTTATTAAACTATATTAATGCTTGTACCCAGATGTGACTAGGTCAGAATTTAGATGAAAGTATTATAATTAAATGGTTCTGCTTGTGTAAGAGTCTAGGTACCTTCCGGTGCGGGCCAACTCTGTACCAATTAGATAACCGTAATTACACAAATCCGACATTTCCTTTCAGGGGTCTGTTTTAAGAACGTTATGTAATGGGTTTTTAGGGCTTGGATGAATCTGATTAGAAGAAAGTGCATTTGTGATTGAGATCGAAAAAAAATTTGTACAAAAAAAAGAAAACAGAGCCCCACCTTTCCATCCTCCATTCAATCTTTCTCAAGTCCTCATTCACAATTTCATACATTTCAAATTATTCTGAAACACTAATTACCTTTTGAGTGACCAGTGGTTTAACAATAATGCTATTTGACAGATATAAGCTGATGTACCATTCATATGCCTTTCCATCATGGGGCAGCATGCTCTCTGCCCCATTTATCTCTGTAGACTTATTACTGCACCTAGTGGTCAAAATGTGAAACTGCAACACACATAGAGGCCTATTGGAGCAGGAATCCCACTCCATGAATATTTTCATTGGAGGAGGAACAGTGAATAGGATAATGACAGTTCATGGCAGGGTTGCCAAATTGGGTTCGTTCAACAATGACGTGCGGCTGTCAAGAACTTGTTTCATAGCAATCTGAGTTAAATGTAATACATTTTCAAAATGTAAGTTGAGACAGTGTGTGTACAGAACTATTTCGACTGCAATATATATTGCGAAAAAGAGTAAAAGTGGGATTATGGAGTGGATCACTTCCGTACGTCCCAGACTGGAAAAGAATAAAAGTTCTTTTCCGATGCTTGAATGCTTTAGACTAGTTTCAGGTCTTTTCAGGACTGGAAACACACTTGCTGTATAAAAAGCTGCTAAGCATGTCCAAAACCACTCAAAATGAGCGGCTAGACTGTCCACTGGATGACCGGGAGTTGTTGACTATTAACTGCTTGTCCCTTAAAGGAATACTCCAGCATTTTCTTAATTTAATCTCTACCCAGCCCAACCATGAACAAGAATTTACACAAAATTTCCTTTTGATGAAAGAGCTGAAAATCAATTCAGCTCTCGCCCTGCCACTCAGTCAGTGCGAAGCGATTTTCAAACTGTGCGAAAACATGTTCATCATCTGTTGGGATTTCTGAAGTGTTTCCACCCTGAGTAATACCTTACTATTCCTTTTCCTTTCACTCCCAGCATGTAAAAGCAGTAAAATATATAGCGCAGAGCTTTCAGGGGCTGTGTGTGCACGAGTGCCCACTTACAGACATGCTAGTCTTAGCATTAATGCAATTATGTAAACGCAATCCCATAATAGAAGCAGGAAAATGATAGCAATCTTACCATCCAACATGCATCGAGGTTTCATTAGAGCTAACGTGGTTCTATATGTACACTATATTTTACAGTAGAAAAAAAAGTCGGAATGACACGGAGCTAATAAACAAGTCAGATGCTTTGGTAAACATGGATGGATTGTTCCAAATACATAGCCTCAGGCTTTTCTCTGATCAGGCACAGCGATAATCAGCGAGTCCCCGCGAGGAAGGCCAGCTCGTAATTGCTGATTTCTGATCCTGCAAATTGAAGCCGGTGATGGAGAGCAGCTCCCATCAACATCCACGTAGGAGAAGTGCACTTGAGCACAACAGACTATGAAAAGGAGACGTTGTTGTCCCAGAGCCGTAAGGAGACGCTCTCTCAAGTGTTTGTAAATGGACATGATGGCTGCTGCACTGATTGCATGAATTACCATCTCGGAGTGTTTTGGTCTTAGCGTGATGGGGAGATGTTTAGTTTTAATCAGATTGCTCACTGGCATGTCAAATTCAAGCTAGGTGCCTAGCTGGATTTAATTTGGAAGCATCCCCTTTGAAATATCTGTAATTCAGGTACATTTATGACAACGTAGTTAATCCAAAAGTTGGGTCCATATTTGCATGTTACGTAAGTTATGTGTATTCAGTGATGGGTTACGCAGCTGCTTGACTTTCTGGGCTCTGGATTCACATTTTTTTTTTAATTATCTGCATGTAGAGCACTCCTATAAGGTTGCCAGATTTCTCTTAATAGAGGTGTCTGAGATGTGGTTTTTCAACAGGCTCTAGACCATTGCCTTTAAACATAAGTAAGTGTATAAAAAAATAATACACGGGCGGTGTATTTCTGTGTAAAAATAGTCATAACATTAATTTGGATTAATTTAATAACATGGCTTCCAGCTTGATGATTCATCAGCTTATAAAATAGCACTTGATCCACCACAGCCTATTATTATGCCATTATAAGTTGTTGTTTTTTTTAATTGTGCTCTCACAGTTACAAGCTAATGAAGCCATGAGCATTGAATTGTGGTCATAAAACCGTAAAATGCGGGGAAAAATAATAATAATCTATTTTATTTTAGTTTTACTAATAGGTTTTCATTTTATAACAGTTTTAATTTGTTATTTTGAGTTGTCGAATTAATAAAATAATATCAGTGGGTTAGGGTTAGTTGAACTACAGGAGATGCCAGAATTCATCATTATTTTGATTTGATATTGCGTGACAATGTCTTCACGCAAATAAATCCTCCATGGCAAACGAGTCCATATTTCAGGCCCCACATATGCTATGACTACAAACCCTGGACTGAATTAATAGTGGCATGCCAAGAGAGTTCTAAATTCATTACTTCATTCAGCGATCTTTTACAAAATACCTGTAAAACCATCTCTTGTTTTCTCCTCCGAGTCTCATTCCAGAGATTACTGACCAGCCATGTTTAAAAAAAACAAAAAAAAAAAACAGTAATAATGATTCGCTTTTCCAAAAGAAGAGCGAAGAGATTGCATTTTGTTTGGCAAGAGTTCCTTGTCATGGGGCGTTATTAAAATGACCTCCAGGGATCACATGACTGATTGAGTTTGTAAGCCCGAGACAGACCCGTTTGCATTTTGTGAGTAACCCAATTTCAGTTCATCTGCCGGGCCACTGAAAAAGGTGCCTTGCTTGGCTTGGGTTATTCCTGAGATTCCCCATAAATCATCGCTTGTAGTTTCATCCCCTGTGGTAGAAAGTGATATGGCAGAAAAATAATCACTTGCTGCCCTTTCGTCCTACATAGCAGTCCTGTCGATGTGAGAAGCTCTGAGCTCTGCATTAGTGCCTAATTGCAGCTAATTGCAGTGTCACTTGCTCTGCGGTTAATTTCCCTCGCTTGTTTAGGACTTGGGCTAATGACTCTTCTAATATCATCAAATGTGTGTTCGCCTTTAATCGAGACGTTTATTAAAACAAAAGGTGAGAGACGCGTTCTAGCGGTTGATTATCTGTGCTAGTCGCAGCATGTTGCAAATGATCAAGCTAAATAATAATATAAAGTCAGCATCTTTGATCAGATGCAAGTACAATCTATACTAACCGCAAAACGTTAGACAAATTCCTGCTTTAAGGCAGCTTCCTTTTAAATAGGTGTAACAATATTAGCATAATTCATGGTGGTTTCTGTTCAGAAATACATTAAGAAATATCTACAGGCATTTCCACTCATCTATGTTTCTAAATTGTGTTAGAGTAAAGAGTTAAGGTGACATCCTGGAGGCATTTCCACTTGCCTTTCCTTTGAACAGGTTTTCCAGGTTTCAGCCCTGCTACATCTAAAAATGGCCACCAAAATGTTGTCTTTGCATTTTTCTTGGGTTTCTTCATTTGCATGGGAACCATCGCACGCACGCATTTCTGATCATCATTTATATCATCAACAGCTGTTATCCTGTTTTCCCTCTCTCAGTCTCAATGTTTAGCCTATTTACCTGACATTCTGACTGTATAACCCGAAAAAAAACATAGAGTAAGAGATAACTAGCCTACGTCCTCATAACATGATGGAACAAAAAAAAAAGTACTTTCCCTTTTTTCGAGGTTAGATTTAATTTGAAAGATTATTTTATTTGCTTTAAAACAAGATCTTGGTGCCCGCGGAATATTTTTAAATTCAATTTGCCACCACAGGTAAGTCTTGAGGACAGAGGAAGGGAATGATTGTTTATTGCTGCACTTTGGGAAATGGTGTTATTAGAAAATAATCCACTTCAGAGCGGTAACCTCTTGATGCAAAAACGCTGTTGGTGATCATTTTCCCATAAAAGCTTATTTGTCCATATTGTTACAGGTAATAATACTTTTATTATGAACTTTTTACTGTTATTTACTTCTATTCTCAATGCTTAGGTTAGATTTTCCTATATACAGCCTTGCCAGAAAGCTACTTGAATTAAATGAAACTGAATTGAATTAGGATGAAATGGATTCTGGTGCTCATTGTTTGCTTAATATTAAAACTACTGGCGTTGTCGTTTCATGCTTGACACTTGTTAAATCCCTGACAGTTGTTGGAGTCTGGAGGTGTGAACTGGCATGAAGCTGCTGAGATAAGGATGGATTATAATGGCATTATAAGTAGCTGATATGTGATGCCACAGTCCCTCGCCTCGAACCCGGGCTATATTTAGAAGCCACTTGCTCATTTGTGCTCATCACAGCCACCAAACTCACTCTGCATGATACTGCAAAGACATATGTTGATCATTTAACATTGAAAGAACTTGAGGCTGTTGGCCTGCACATCCAACTGAGAAAGCCAAAGTGCATCACTGCCAGTGCTGAAAAAAACGCACAACAGAAACTTGCCTCTGGTGTCTCATTTAGCTGAAAGGACACATTATCAATAAATTGAAACTCTGGCCCATTGGTGAGACTTGATAAAAATGTTACTATTTGGCCAAATGCTTCTATACAAAGCAAAACTTGAAAACTACCTTAACTTAATAGCTTCAATTGCTCGTAATCTCTCACTCACTTTGAGTAACGGCTTCTCCAGCTTGTAGCAGAGTGGCAGTCAAGGATGAGGTGGATCCGGAGCCTGTGCCAGGAATACTGGGTGTGAGTCAGGAATACACTCTGGATGTCTGGATTGGACGCTATTTTAGCACACCTGGATGCATGGCAGATAAATACCAATATTAGCATATATTCATGGGTTTGACAGCATATTATGCAATTTTAAAAATGATTGGATTGTCTAGTTGCATTACTTGGGAAGGAGGATGAGCGCACCCCATAGAGATATACTCTTTAAATTGATTTAGAAAACTATTGGATGTGCTTTTATAGAAAAATAATCCTCTTTGTGCTTAAAAGTTAATTGGGTTTGTGTGTAAAAATGATTAGTATTGTTGTTAGATTCCAGTTGACGTTATTTCCAGGCATAATAATTTTTCCATCACTGTAAAAATATTAGAAAATCACAGATCCCCTGGTTATGTTTCACAGACCCCACTTGATGAACCAGTGGAACCACCCTTTGTTCCACATATCATCTCCACACACTCATCACTCAAATACTGCACTGTACTTGATTGGACATGCTCTTACAGGAAAATAACCAAACTGAAGTAAAGGAATGCATCCCAACGTGAAGCAGACTTACCGTCACCAGAGCTGAAGCAAGAATTCAAGAATGACGCAATCAGTACTTTTTTTAATAGTTACGTTAAATGTTGTGGAACATCCACGAAACAATTCCCTGTGACCGCAGCAATGGCTTATAGAAAAAAAAATGCAGCTTGTCATGTTATGGAGAGACAACAGAGTGCAAACTCTTCTGTCCTGACAATTTTCTCATGCTGGAAACGTTAAAGTAACAGCGTTGCCTGCTCTGACAACGGAGACTCCTTCCATAAAATCTGGAACAACGCATTTTGACTAGTCAGAATTCAGTGTTGTGGTATAAAGTTTACTAAACCGTCGAATGTTTTTGCTCTCTTCAATTCACGTAATGATTCTGAAGCACTGAACACCTGGCAAACTTTGCATGAGCATCAAGTCTGCACTACGTCTCTTTTTTGTACATCAGATCTCATGCAAGTTGAAATGACATAATTATCTCTCATTGTCTTTCAACATGCCTTTATCTTTTGCCTGGCATTGGTTGCTCATGTTCTCATAATTGACTGACATTAGTCAAATGTGCCAGTAATTGGATAGCTGGGGGAAGTAAAACGCTTAGAGAAACGAGCGCATTAAAGAGACACAGCTGCCTAACCAGCTGCTAAGAGCTTACGCCGTATTACTGTTTCAGGCGCTCACTAAGACAACTGGGTCACTGCTGGCACACACATACAGGCAGCGTTTAACCTAGAGTCAGGACACTGAGCCCGTACAGCTCTGCTTTGAGATCAGATTTGGAGAAACACCGGTGTTGCTTGGGGATCGTTTGGTGAAGGTTAGCTGCTCCCAGATCAGCAGTAATTGGTGAATTAGCCACGCTGTGCTTAATCTAATAAGGTCAGCATTGCAAGGGTGAATTGATGTGCTGATTCTTGTACTGCAGCGCTCTCCTGTGAACAGTGGTGTCGCGAGCACAGCTAGCCATTAAGAGGAAATGAGATTGTTTGGCTCTTGCTGTGTATGAAGACTCATAAAAACACTGTCGATTCTTCATGTAGACTTTGACACGTATTCGGAGTTGAGTTAGTGAGGATTTAATACCAAATTCGGGCACATTTGTATTCAGAGCTCAGATATAATTCCACACTTAAGCACTGTTTAGATTAAGAAGCAATTTCCTGTTATGCGCAATTCTAAAGCCATTTTCTTATGTATTCTATGACAGCCACAATAGTAAATACAAAAATATGACACTAGTTATTAATCAATAGTAAAAAAAAAATCCCTTTCGGATCCACAAATGGATTTTTTTTACATGTAGGATGTAGGAGCAGACAACAGAATATTTGTCGAAATTTTTCAATGAACTCATTTAAAGCGAGTGCTCAAATCAAATTAGCTTGGCGTTATTTTACAGATTTGACAGCTCACAGGAATTAAAAGTGTGATAAAATAGTCCACATCCTGCACAAACACATTTTTGACCACATATCCATGACCTTGATTTTCTATCTCATGGCTACACCGAGTTATGTGCACAATATTTAATGAATTAAAATGCAAAATAAACTGATGCGCTGGATCAAGTGCTATTTTTAAAGCTCCTGCCTAATGAGAGTATAAGTTATTGTTAAAGTAATCCAAATTTGTAGTGATTAATGTGAGCATTATAATTAGACTCCTGTTATATGTTTACTTCAATGCCTGCTATCTTCTCACTGATGTATTACGTCTTTTTGATTAATGTCGATGTTAATTTGCTTCTTGTTCTTTGCTTCCCCGGTCCGTATTTTCTATCCCTGATTATTTTTGCACTCAAGGAAAGTGCTCGTGTTTAAAGGTCGTGGTGTAGACAATATTGAAAAAAAACTAGCCTTGGACACGCCTACTCAAAACAATCTGGCAACATTACTATTTAGATTAATAATTAATTAATTAATAAATATAAATTAATTTTGCATAATTTGTATGGAAATCAACTAGCAGCGTAACCCAACTCTGAATACTCATAACTTGACAAGCATACATACTGATATACCACTTGGACTGAAGTCTGGGATTTTAAATACGGAAAATGGGTTTGCGTTTTTAGAGATGGTGTCTGAGCTGACACTTGGTTGTTTTTTTTCTGACATAGTCTCCAGCCTTTATGTTTATTCTTAGAGAGAGAAATTCTTTCAGTGATGTTCTCTGCGCTATTGTGTTCTGAACTTAGGCCTGTTCTTGCACTGTGCTTCAGGAAAACATTATTCCATCTTTATAAATAACACAGTCACATAATTTGCTGCAGGGTGATGTCTTTTTGAGGTCCCTTCTCTTGGATGCGCAGTGATTCTGAATTGTTTGATAAACTGCCGCTTCTTTATGTCATTGTTTGGGCCTTGTCATTCATCAAACAGCCTCTTTCCTGTTTGCTACCTTCAGACTTCAGATTACATCAGACACTCTGGAAATGCCGAAGGGACAGTTTCGGTTTAAACGCATCAGACTTTAAAAAAAAAAGAAAAAAAAAAAGGCTGTGACAAAGAAAGAAACAGAAAGAGAGAGTTATGTGAAAGCCATACTTCTGACATTGCCTATCCAGAAGGAAATTGAACATTGCATCACTTTAATATCAGGAAACATATACGTGGGTGTGAAAACCTCATCTAAGCTGCAGCTCCAGCATTTCCAGAGGTAATGTAGACAGTAAACACTCACAATAAGAAGGAGGGACGATTTTTCTTTCCCTGTACAAAAGAGAAGATCCTTTGGAAATGTTGAATCCAGGTTGATTTGTAGCTACATCTCAGCAGACTTTCCAGCCGCTCCGGCTGCCTCACAAGGAACACTCTGGACCACCTGTATTTATAGAATTACCCCAGTGAATCCATGCACAACGCCTCTTTACAAAGCAAGCTGGGTTCCCAGAGCTACGTCTTTAATCATGGTGAAATAAACCTCACCTCGACAACATGAAATGGTAAAAACAGCAGTGCATCAGGAACTAATGGTGCTGTAGCTCAAGCTAAAATCCACTCCTCGAAATGAAATGTGCTTCTAGGCACATTACCCTTGTGAAATGCTCGGAACATACACACCTCATATTGTGTTCAAAGTTTAAAGCTAGACAAATGTTCAATAGATCCATATACCATATATCATAGTAGGGTTCCCCAATATACGCAGTGCAGTGCTGTGATTATCATTTCAATTAAGAATGTAAAATTAATTATTGACATGTTGGTGGGGAGAACTAAAGTACTAAGCAATTCAATTTTGCAGGTCAAAAGAATTGCAAACACCAAATATAAGCACCTAAGAAATATAACTACATTTAAAAGACTAGATGCAAGCAGCGATTAAGGGGCCAAGCAGCTCTGTCCTGGCTGCTTAGTCACACAGGTAAACCAGAAAGCCACTGGGATGAGTTGTACCAAATTACATTTCAGTAGGTCAAGTCATTGTGGAGCTAAGTCCTCGCTTCCTATCTCACAAACTCGCAATCAATTTTGTTCATGAATTATGGGTGAACCAAAAAGTTTTGTTCAGCATGGCTTGACAATTCAGTGGTTCAAATTTCACAAAGATTAGACACATACCTAATAACCCAACATTCAAATCTATTCACTCAACGAAACTGCATGAGGTAAAAATCTTCATGTAAAAGACATGAGATATCCTCCACTGAGATCCACTCTGCTACAAGCTGGAAGATTTTGGCTTGAGGCTTCAAAGTGTATGAGGACTTGTTATGATGGAGCTTCACTATACACACAGCACAGAAAAATGTAATCATGCACTGTGTTGCTTTTTGTAGTGCTTCCAACTTGTATAATTTTCGAATTATAATAATATCAAAGGCACCATAGAAAAGCTGTGATATGCAATAGTGACACTTACTGGCACTTCCCAGTGCTGTAAAAATTATCGCTTCTGATTGGCCAGACGGTGTTGATTAATGTTCTTTAACAGCAGACAGTAAGACAGATAACGGCTTTATTTTGATGTGTTCTATAATAGCAGTTAAATCACAGGGACGTGTATGGTGGAAGCACCACATAACATAAGATTAATAATAATTTGATTTAAAACATGCTGCTATGTTTACTTAACATTTACGGAAGGAGTCTCCAGTTGCAGTGCTTTGTAACAGTACGTTTTACACTTTCTGGACCTCTGTAACATGACAAGCTAAGGTGTTTTATCTCATAGCTGTAATAACATAAGTGATTTATCACAGTCATGCAGAAGGTTTGGGTGTTTTACCCAGCATGATGACTGGCTGACAGAACTTCATAAAAAATAGTTCATCTATAAGTTTTGAAAGAGGAATTGTAACTTTTCCAAACGTTACACACACAAACAAAACTCAAACTGAGAAAAGTATTTATTTCTTACTACTTCAATTCAAATTTATTTGTATAGCGCGTTTAACTGCAGACATTGTCACAAAGCAGCTTCACAGACGTATATCCATCCATGCTTTATCCGTCTGGGTCGCGGGGAAGCTGGAGCCAATCCCAGCATCTTCGGGTGAGAGGCGGGGTACACCCTGGG
>JAQQZX010000010.1:3792731-3818433 GCA_030068355.1 Notoglanidium maculatum
AGGCACCCTGGGTGACCCGGGGATCGAACCCAGGACCTTCCTGCTGTGAGGCGACAGTGCTAACCACTGCACCACCGCGCCGCCCACAGACGTATATAAATTGTGAATATAGACTAATGAGTTACAAACCTTACTAATGAGGTTTAAAAGTGTTTAACACTTTTTCTAAACTTAAAATGCCCTACTGAGATCATGAATTGGTTTCTCGCACTGCTTTTTGCCAAAACTTCATATAATCTCATGTCTGGTTTTGTCTTTTAAGTGTTGCTAAAAATAATTTGTTTCCAAAATAATAACACATCTGGATCTGTTCTAATTCCAAGAGCAAAACATCCTCTTTATATATTTCTGTGCTACTTTTCAGGCACTCTACTAGAATATTCGTTTTTATCAATATCTGTGCTGAGATCTAAAAGGCTGAACAAATTAGTAAAGTCAACATCAGCAGCCGTTTGTTACTCAATAACCACAACATCTGCACTCCCATTATTATGGGACTGATTATTTTTTCAAAGAGGCCCTTAGAGCTAATATGCTATAGCAATTGTATTGAAATAAAAAAAGGGAAGATCTGATTAAAGTCGGTAACAAAGCAATGTTTCATTATCAAGATTTGCCTTCTTGAAGGGTAATATCTGTGGCTTTAACTTTTCCGTTCTGCTCAGGGGACAATATCCCATTTTCTTTTTTATTTATTTTTTTAAAGTAGAACAATACTAAAATGTTTTTCCCTCCAACATAGAACCTGATGTACTTGGCTCAATTCCTCTAATGAACAAGAATTTAGAACAGGAGATGTAATATTTGCAGGGTAAAATCCATGGTGCTCCTTGTAAATATGGAACAAAAGGTGATTTAATCTGTCACATGATCTCCATCTGTTATTTGCACACACCATCTTTCACCTGTGCACACACACACACACACACACACACACACACACACACACACACACACACACACACACACACACACACACACACATAACTGCTATCTGTACGATCCCCATGCATGGAAAGGTTTTTTGTGTGTGTGTATTTACAGGGGATGAAGATAAAGTATACATACTCAGAAAAAAATGGTACATTTCCAGGATGCTATTTATCTTTCACCTGGAAATGTGAATATAACATGCCTTTAAAAGCGATTCAACATTGTAGTGAACTAAACACTGCTCCAATGAAAGAAAAGGTTTAAATAAATGCATGGATAATCTAATGACAAACAGTCATGCAAATAGGCTGACTGACTTTCAGTACAATATTTTGCGATGAGTTCTTTTGGATCTTGGAACTTCATTTATCAAAATCTTTTAGATTCACACAAATATTACAAGGTTTAGAGTGGCCCATGCACAAAATTTAATATTGAGGCTCCAGAAAATAATGTTGTTTTTTTTGTGTTTGTTTTTAATTCCAGCATTGATGTTAATAAGGTTAAAAAAATTGATCTTATCACCGATTAACCACAGTATAATGCAAAATCTGACTTTTCCACATCTGCTGTGAGCTGCGGGATGGAAAATACACCGGAAAGGTCAATAAAATTGTTCTGAAAATAGTGATTGAGCCTTATTCAATGTGTGCACTTCTCACTTGTGTGTGTTCACTGCTTGGACAGGTTAAATGCAGAGGAATAATTCATACCTTGCTTGGTTCAAGGTATGCCACAGTCACATGGTTTATTCTAAGGTGCCGGCATTGCTAAGGGTCGCATTTGGTCTGACTGCTGCTTTATCTGACAAAAAAAAAAGTAGAAATATACCGTAGTTTTCAAGTGTCACATATTATCTTAGCAAGGGATCAAAAATCGTAAATGCTACAGCTAAACCGTATTGCTTTTAAATACACATCCCAATTCATCCTCTCTGGTGGCGTTTACATTTTGCAGCTGCTTTCTATTTTATGGCCAATCTGGTGGTGGACCATTCATCCAGTTCTACCTAGTCCATTAGGATAATAGTCCAGTCAGGCAGGTGTATTATGAGAGGCAATTTGCATGCGAAGCTACACCAGAGCTAATGTAAAATGGTACAGAAATGACTACAGTGTGTGAACATTTCATAACAATGAGCCACAATTAGGGGCACATCAGCACATCAGTGGTATATTTACAGGACGAGAAAGTACAACAAAAGGGCTAAGAATTTCATAACCCAGAGTATAATGGTCATTATCAATGGCGATCTGCATGGTTTGGTTCTCAGACACCAACGCTATTGTGCAAGAGGAGGTTAGGCCGTAAACCCAGACATATGGTGATTAAAATGCAAAACACTTTGATGATACAGTTATTTCACTAATTTTTTATGCTGTCTTGTTGTCAGGGATTATACCTGGGGTTGTAACATTCATACACCTTCACCTAGGTGAACTGGCCAGGAGTGATCAGGCCCTGACCTGTGACCAAAGGTTAAAGTGAGTTGGAATGATCTGGAACAATGTTCTGGCACCCTTAAAGGTCCACCATGTAAGATTCAGGGGAAATGGAATGGGGTATTCAGAAGGTTGTTATCATCAGGGTATAATTACTTGTAAATACAAATTGTCCTTTTTTCATAAGCTTAGAATGAGCTCTTTATATCTACAAATGGATCAGGTCCACTTCTACATACCCACCATGTTGCCAGAATGGATAAACCTCTTGAGAGCACCTTCTGCGTTTCGTGTTTTTACATGAATCTAGAAGAAGCACCACAAGGATGACAAAGAAGCAGAAAGCAAGACAAGAAAGAAGAAGAATCAGTGTTTGCTGTTGCTGGCTAACAAGCTTGAGAACCCAAATTTTGAAAAAATGGAGATCAAATGTATTATTTAGTGTGGAAAAAGCAAGGGAGTGTGAATGTAAGTATTTGGAAGTACGCTATGGGCACTTGATGGCCACCACACATTCTAATGCACCTTTGGAAAGGAAGTGGTAAGGGAGGGGTTGAACCCTACATAGTGGGTTCTTTTACCTTTAACTTGAAGAACATAAATAATTGAGTTTTCTGCTTGTAATGGACAGCAGGAACTTGAGATCTCTGTTTCCCAGAAACAATGACATCCAGTCATCTTTCACAGGAAAATAAGTAAGAGCCAATCATGTTTTATCTTTATCTTAGTATAATCTCGTTGAAAGAAGCATGAATGCTGAGAGGGGGGAATGTAAATGCGCAAAATGAGCATCCATGTTTGTCTAATGAATATATACACAATATTCTGTAATCTTACTTAAGTCCTTATTGTGTCCAAATATGTTTATTAGATTATGTATAATTACTAGTAGCTGGTTTATTGGCTTGGTGATTAGGCTAGCTTAGCTAGCTACACAAAAACAAAACCACAAAAAATATAATTAGACTATGTTAATAACAGGTCAAGTCACTGATCATTGGTCTATTTGAAACTGCAAAATTCCCCCCACATCACTCTTGTACCACCTGCATGTGACTGAGTAGATTGTGTTGTCCCTATCTTGATCCACAGCCATTTTGAAGCTCTCTCGTTGCAGCCAGTGATTGTGCAGTCCTCTCTCATGTTCTCCGTCTGGTCTTCTCAGGGAATTGTTATTCCACGAGAGCCACCTGTCTTGCTGCTTCTGACACTAGGTCCATGGCCTAGCATGGATTCCATTCTGGGAAATTCAGTTGTTTCCCAGGTCACCCTTAAGCTGCCAACCACCTGCTGGGGCAAGGCTGAGGTTTCTCCCCTCACGTTATTTTGCTTGTTTTGGGTTACTTGAATCTGACTGAACCAACTGCACATGGCATCTGCCTTTACTATACAATAGCATAGCGTTTGTGGGATTCTGGAATACAGGGTTACATCACCCT
This sequence comes from Notoglanidium maculatum, assembly GCA_030068355.1. Classification (NCBI taxonomy): domain Eukaryota; kingdom Metazoa; phylum Chordata; class Actinopteri; order Siluriformes; family Auchenoglanididae; genus Notoglanidium; species Notoglanidium maculatum. The sequence continues at coordinate 3,796,546 of JAQQZX010000010.1, forward strand.
TGCCTTAATTATGGTGCCAATCCTGTCAGGTTAAGGATGGCACCGGTGTCTTGAGTTCCTGTCAGTGTTAGCCCACTCTTTCACTGACTGGGTGTGCAATTCAGCTAGAGTTCATGGGTGGCTATTTCTGTGTTGCACTTGCCGCTCCAAATAAACCCACAAGTTTTCTACGGAACTGAAAATTGTCTGGCCAGTAACAGTTACCCAGTGAGCCACTGTGCTTGTTAAACAAGTCACACACAGTTATGAAGCATATAATAGTCATTGGAGAATGTGTGAATTCCAGTGTTGTGTTTTGATTGGAGATGAAGACATCCCTACAGTCTGTCCAACAATCCACATTTAATGCCAAGTTACATGAAGAACAAAACACTTGGGGGCATGCAGTTATAGAAAAATAATGAACAGAGGGGTGGGGTGATGCTGAGTTAACGCTAGCATGCCGAATGCCATGTCCTGAAGTGCTTTATTCCTCTTATACCATAGCAAATTGCCAGTGGTTACAATTATACATTCCATCCATTTGTAGTTATATTATAGTTACAGCCTATCATTTTTAATCTCTTCAGAAGGCATTTTTGTTGATAAGAAAAAAAGAAATTCAGCTTATCATGTTACAAAGAACCCAGAAGTCCTCTGTACAGAAGACGTGGAACTTGTACTGACTCTCAAAGCACTGTCACTGGAGGCTCTTTACCGAAAACTTCACCATATGAATAATTATAGATTATAGATTCTTTCTCAAGTAATGTTTCAACCCATACATTAATAATAGATAATATATCAAAATAAGTGCTCTATATAAACCTGTGATTTGAATTGCAGCCACCACGAATCTCAGAGCTGCTATTATAGAAAATGAGTCAACAACTTCTGACCAATCAGAATTGAGAATTCAAAAGTGGTCTGGTATAAATGATCAAAATGTGTCTCACCTGGATGAACCCATCATTGGTGCCCCATGTTCCTCTTTTGCTTATTGATGGCTTGCAGATTTGGGAGCGTTTCTCCGCCAAAGTCATTTTAGCTAATGATTATTGGCCCATAGGGCTGCTGTTTATTACCATTTGCACGCAGGATCTCTGTCCTCCATTATTTTCTTTACAAGCGCTCCAAATATTAGCCAAAAGCTTAGCCAAATATTTACATGGCAATATACTTCAACTTTTCTATCAGTAGGAGAGAAAAAGGAGAAGAAGAAAGGAGTCTCTTCAGGCAATACTCATTACCGAGGCACGGTGACTCAGATGAACGTTCCTCTTCACTTAACTGTTCAGCATATATATTGGCTCAGAAGATTTCATATTCACCTATTAGGGTCCTGCCACAGAGGGAGCGAAGGCAATCAACTGGCATGGATGTGGAGGTATTTACCTGAATCTTAATTCATGTTTAGTGTGGGTGGGAGAATGAAGAGAGAGTGAGTCAGAGAGAGACTCACAAACAAGTAAACAAACTGTTATCCAAACACATAGAAGGCTTCTTAAATGTCATTCTGTTATGTAAGGAACAAAACTGATGGGGCAGGCAGTTAGAAATAATCAACAACGAGATGTGTAGCACGGAGTCGGAATTACTACTAACACCTCGAAGTTGATCATTTCTCAATTACAGTACGTTCTGAAGTAATTTACTCCTCTTACATATCATAGCAATTTGCAAATGATTTTTTTATTATTATTATTATTATTATTAATTAACAATGTATCATAGTTATTGTCCATTTAAAAATGCATTTAATGCTGTTGTACATCTGCTAGACAAGTTAGATCCTGTTAACATGTACAGTATAAACAGTTATTTCCTTACCTTGTAATGTAAGAAAATGTACACATGTTGTTATGGGGAACTAATCAACAGTGCAAAGCTGAATTACAGTTAGCATTATGAAATTGATCCTTTTTTCAATAACAAGACATCCTGAAGTATTATATTCCTTGTATCCCACAGCAATCTGCTAACAATTAAGAGTGACACATTGTACATTTTGCCACTGTTTTTCCATTTATAGTTCATAGTTTATAGTTTAACGTTGTGAATCATCCACAAAACCAGTTAGTTCCTGTTATTATGTATAGCAGCTGTAAACAGCTGTTCCCTCACAACTCTTTTCCCCCACTTTCCTTCCTTTTCTTGATATTCATAAGTCAATAAATGCAGTTTGTCATGTTACCACTCAACTGGAACACACTGAAGACTTTCTCGGAGCGGAAAACTTACAGACGGTTACAATACACCGACACTGCAGACTCCTTCAATTAATAATAAATAATTGTTTCCATACAGGACTTTCAGCAAATCAATGACTAGACATTATTGTTTGTTAAAAAGACAAAAAACCTTTATGTGGACTTTTATCTATACAAGTCCCAGGGCATGAGCTGCTACTGTTATGGAAATATTTTAGAACAAGCATCCATCCATCCATCATCTATACCGCTTTACTTTCCCATCAACGTCACTGGAGCCAATGCCAGCTGACTACAGGCAGAGGCAGGGTACGACCTGGACAGGTCGCTAACCTATTGCAGAGCTAACACAGAGCTAACATTCACACTTACATTTACACCTATGGGCAATTTTAGAGTAGCCATTTGACCTAATCTGCATGTCAGTGGGCTATGGGAGGAAACCGGCGCACCCAGAGGAAACCCACACAGGTATGGGGAGAACTCAACACGGAAAGGTTCCAGTCAAACCCAGAACTTTCTTGTCAGAGCTGCTGATATAGAAAATCAATCAAAGCCCCACATCACCAATCAGAATCAAGTATTCACCAGCACTCTGGTATAATCTCTCACATACCATGTATTGCTACATCATCCTTACCCATGGACGGTTTCCCGTTTCCATCTTTTTTAGTCCAGCTTGTCATGGAAGGATCAATACAACTGGGTAATGGTTATTTAGAGAAGCCCATGCATGAATGACAGTCCAGGCAGCCGGAAGAGTGATGGAATACTAAAGCCGGGCTAATTAACTTCCAGTCAAGTCATGAGTATTCATAGCTGCTCACAGCACTTCATTACACACACTTCCACCTTGTCTGCCTGTTGTCTCCTCACAATACCATGCCAATTAGGAGGGATCAAGCCTCGGGCCTGAATATGAAGAAGTCAACACACTGAGATAGTTGAATGAAATATTTTTTTTTTTTTTAAATGGTGTGTTCTTTGGGGTATTTAGAAGACATTAGAAATTATTTGTCTGCTGTTATAAAAGAGCCTAAAAAAAAAAAAAAGACTGAAGACTGCTCATTATGGATATTCTACAACCGATCATGCATTTTTGTGATCACGTCTGGAAAACATGTCATGCCCTGAAATTTCACACGTGAATCAGCAATCATGTTGACGTGACTTTTCTGTAAGGGTAGTCACAGTAAAATGTTTAGAGTGTCATCCTGGTGAAAATAGCTTTTAACGGTTTTTTTTTTTTACTATTGCTCCTGCCATTTTGGGTTTAATCCAAAAACTAATTCACTGGCATCATTTGAAGTCAAATCCATAAACCTGACTAAGGTGAAACCAGGTCATGACATTTTATTACATCGCGTTAGGCAAGTGCACGCATATGCAGCAAGTGGCTTTCATTAAAACAATTTAGAAAGTAATTTACCATTCTTAGAGGTTCAGTGGCTGGATTGCCAAAGCTGATCAACTCTCGGTTGAGAAGTCAATGAAGTAAACAAGACGACAGACTCTCACATTCACTTAGCCCCATCTCTCTGACTGTGCAAACTCGTATGTGTTTGCACTCAATGCGTGCATCAGTGCATCATAAAATAAACAGGCTGGCCCTGCCTAACTACAAATGAGTTTTTCGGACATTTGTTTCTCCGTCCTGTCAATTTTAGTATTGCTCACTTCTGAAAAAGTGTCTACTCAGCACCTGTTAAACCAGCCATTAACACATATTTAAGTAACTTTACTTTTGTAGAACATGAGAGCAAGCAACAGGTCTTTGCACAGTTTCCCCAAGAAAACTGCAGTGCAAGCAATTATCACTTTATCACAATTTTATTTTATTTTATTTTTTTTAGCAAATTGCAGTGGATATTCTGCAAATATCAGCTTTGCCGCTGATATTTTCTATAATAACACGCCTCATCATCTTTTATTCCTTACATTCTACCCACAGCTTCTGTACTGAGGCAGTAAAAAAGAATCATACAGGCTTATCTTCTCTAAGCTCTTCTCTTCACTCAACTTCTGTTGCTACATTTCTGTAGGTCACTACACTGGATGATGCACTTTGGCATTTCAAGTCAAGCATTAGCTATATCAAAGGACAGTTAACACTGGACCAAGTTTGTAGAGCCACTAAGAGGTTTATCCATTGAATTGTGTTCTCAGAGCAGGAAGTGTAAAGATTTAGGCTTACACTTCCACTTTCTATATAGTGTGAACTTTATTTAAGATCATAATACAAGACGATGCCATCAATTACGGCCAGTTAATTAACCGTCCAAGATTTTTTCACTCTGGGTATTACGTGACCCCTGGCTATTAGTGCATGATTTCAGAGTGTATAGTGCCAATATTTTTCATTTTTCATAAAAAAAATAAATAAAAAAATATATATATTCAGTCATAAAATGTATAATAGCCAGCCTTTTCCTAATTTTAAATGTCATATAGTGTGACTCAGTAACTAAAGGTTCAGCCAAAATACAGATTTCTTGGACTCACTCCATTTTAATAAAATCATTGTCACTGTGCCTGCACTTCCAGGAGTTGTCACTTCAGAGTTCTGGGGTGTACGTGCTCTGAAGTGAAAAATCTCAGAGTGCAGGTATAAGCACAATGTTTTTTTATAAAAAAAAAAATCCAGTTAAGGATATCAGCATCTATATTATCATTGATACTGAGTGCTTATAATGAAAATGTATACTTTCCTGCATGGTCAATCCGTTTTATATATATATACAGTATATATATGCACTTTGTAGTCAAATATAGGTCCATAAAACAATCTTTTTAGTTTGTATTTTATAAACCGTCTTCTAACCTTTGAATATGCATAGGAATGTAACTGAATATAATGATGTCATTTGAATTCAGATTCAGATAGGAGGTGTAGTTGTCAAACACGTGATCAGATAAAGTGATTAAAAAAAAACCCCATCACATTAACATGAACATGATACATTTATAACAGTCATTCATTCATCTTTAGGATCTGCCTGGTCAGGGTCGTGGTGGGCATATTAGGGTACATGCTTGTTTATGATTTGGGAAGCTAAATTTGTGAGAAAATATCCCAAGCAGGCATTAAAAAAATAATAACTGCATGAGTGGGATTCCAAAAAAATAGTCAAACTTAACTGGTCCAATGAAGACCAATTATGAGCCAACACCCACTTCAGGTTTAAATCCAATCCAGATACAGATATGGATTTCTGTGGCATTAAACAGGTACAGATACATTAGCGGCATTGTGTTACATCTTTTATTATCATTATTTATCTTTTACGTCTTATTATTTCGTTCATCTGTTATGATTATTGTCCGAATTATGAGCCAGGTCGCAAAAAGATATTCAAACACAGGCAAGCAGTTGTCAAACAACTTCAGAACTAGAAACTATACTATGAAAACTAAAGACGGGAAGACCGGGTAGTTATGGAGTTTAACAACTCATGCTAATTACCAAATATTCAGCCTTCATGGGCTGTGCTGGTCTGACATTAGCCTGATGCTGTGATTTTATGACTTGCAGCCATGGTTGTTGGCTGTCTTACCTCCAATTACTTGTTTTATTGTCTTCTAGTTTTGTAGTGTGGTTCCTAGTTGTGTAGTTTCTGGTTTTCTTGAACAAATAATTAAACCAATGCACATCAGATAATTAAAGATGTCAGCGTAGCAGGAAACACATTTCAATAATTTGACTCAATTACACACACACACACACACACACACACACACACACACACACACACAGGCAGTGCAGCCTGTAGAATTTACAATTCATTTTCCCTAATCCGGACCACTTCTTGTTATCTGATGCAAATTTTGTTATGCGAGCGCTACATAATGACTAAGTTGGTTGGAAGCTGAATGAATAAATTGGCAATGGGGAAAATGTTTCTGGACACACAGCAGAAAAACTGATCAACCTAATAAATAGAATTCATTTTTTATCTTTGCACAAGTGCAATTAAAAGGTTTTATTGCCAGGTTTTCTCCAATATCATGCCAGAATCTCTGGGTGGGCAAACTTGATAAGGGGAGTGCAAGATAAGTTATATTATTTTGAATGCTGTGTTATATGGGTAAATTACCTGGTGTGTGTGTGTGTGTGTGTGTTTGTGTGTGTGTGTGTGTGTGCGCAACTCTTAAATGTGTGCAACAAACAGTACCTCCTGATGGATAAGAGAAGAGAGAATATGACCCCATTATTGGACATCATGCTGAGTGAAAGTTGGGCCCCTTGCTGTTTCCCAATTGATTCGAGTCTACACACAAACATTACTGTGCACATTACTTAAAACAGCAAATTAGTGACCAGTGAAGCATGTAATTATCGCTAACTGTAAATAGCATTACCATTGGATTGAAAACCAATATGCCTTACAAACAGACTCCTATATTGTTAGTTTTATATTGTTGACCAGTGAAGTGCAAGATGAAACAGCTATAGACTGCCATCTAAGCTAGTTAGAGATGCCCTCTATGCTCTTATTGGGAACAGAGGTCATCTGAATACATAAAGAGAGAGAACAAATACTTTGGGCAGTGTCCTGATGTGTGAGGTATGCCTTCATCTGCAAGAGGCAGTGTAGAAGCTTGCAAAAGGGAGAGTTAGTTTCATAGCACTGAGTATTGGGTGTACAGTGTTCAACCAGACAGTGGATGACAACAAACTGGTTCAATCTAAGGAAGACAGGCACAGTATTTTAAATGACAATGAAGGGTGTAGGGTCAAGGCCAATAGCTGGGTTGCTTTTCTCTCCTTTAGATTGCCCAGGCATCAGCTCCCATGAAAAAACCTTACATTTTCACAAACCTGAAATGAAAGACCAGTCTAGTATATTCATGAGAGAAAATTCTTTAAAGAATGAGGTACTGTAGCACCACCGCTGGAGGAGAATGAGGAAAGTTGTTACCTGTCAATTACCCTCAAAAGCCTGGAAACGCTAGGGTGGTCTTTCCCTCAAGCTCAAGTGTGCTGCTCACCTGACCAGATGTTTCCTTGATTCCTTTGTACAGGAGGACCACAAAAACCTCTTGACGTTCTTGTGGTTCAAGAACAATGATACCATAAAAGTTATCATGTACTGAATGAAGGTTCATGTCTTTGGTAATAGCCTTTTTACAGCCGTTGCCATCTACAGAATCAGACAAGCTGCCAAAGCATGTGAACGTGTTACATTCAGACATGCACCAGTTCACTTAGAGATATTTCTATGCTGATCATACGCTGATGTCCATGCCCTCTGATTAAGAAACCATTGACCTCCAGAAGATAACTAAAGTATTCATCTGAATCAAATCTTCATTTGCATAAAAGTGCCTTCAACAGTCCTGCAGTTATGAAAGCTTTTTTCCAAAGGACCATACCAAAAGCATAAAAGACTTCTGTCCTCACTGCAGATGTTACGCCTACACAGCACAGCTTGAGGCTATTATGGGAAACCGCATCAGATACATTTCATTTCAGCATGTCTGTTGGCAATTGTTGGCATGGTGTTTTATTCAAACTAAACATCCTCTTTGACCCCCTCTGGTTTGTTTCTCCAGTGAAAGTTCTAGCGACGGCTCTGCTTTATGAGCTGACCACTGGGATATTCATTACCAGAGGAGATGCCTAGAGAATGGGAAGATTGGCAAGGTTCACTTCAGGAGTTCAGGCATCTACAACAATATGTCCATTGCCACTTATCTCTCAACAGCAGTATGTAGAGTGCCATATTTTTTGATGCACCACTAAATCCACTGGGCCATAGCCCATATCAGGCTTTAGTCAAGTTGGAAAAAGCAATGCAGACTTTATAATCAGTAAAGCTAGGTTGGCTCACCAGTCTGGGCCCACTCTTACACTTGACCAATTGAGTTGGTAAAATGTATGCCTTTGAGAGAATTAGCAGTAATTCTGTTAGTTGTGCCACTAGCATGTTACATGGCATGTTTTTACCTTCACTCATCCTTAATAACTGTTTTATCCTGGTCAGGGTCATGGTGGCTCCAAAGCCTATCCTGGGAATGGTGGAGTGAGCTGGGAATACACACTGAACAGGATGTCAGCTTGTTTTTAATATACACTGTAATTCAGTTGTTACTTATGTATACCCAAACCTTGTTTATTTTATGTGGGATTACATGTTAGTAACTCACCATAATTTACATTTCAGTTTCACTCTTAATTTACAAAGTGAGGGTGAATACAGCTGTAGCAAGGGCAACGTCCTGACTCGGAGCCTTTGTGAATAGAGTGTCTGCTGTTTAGTCTTGGTTGACAAGAAAAGTACATGTTGAGATTATTGCCATTCATTTGGTAAATAATTTAGTTTCAACTTAAACAGGGTTTAAAAGCGTGCAGAGATGAAATGATTTTGAAAGAAATGGCTCATCACTCATGGCAAACATTAGTCTCTGCTTCTAAGATAAACAGAAACGAGTACCGCAATTTAGATAGATATGAGACATACTTACTGTAGTCATCCTGCTACGTGCTTTGCATCGGATCCTGCAAAAGCTTTGAGGATATAGAATATTTGATGAACAGTACAATGCTTTGACAGATCCTTGATGCCTTGATGTCGTCTATCTGCCTTTTATTGTGTCCCCTGTGCAAGCAAAATCGTCCAAAATAGTTCAAAATTTCTTTCGGTAAATATTGCAGTATTCCCTCTCCATATGACTCAGAGTTCACTGTGAAGTTTAGTAAGAAAATAAGATAAACAAATGTGTGTACTGGGATTCTGACTGAAACGAGACATACTTGCTCTAGTCAATCTATCTAAGCTTTGACGATATCAAAAGATCTCCATATTTAGCCTCTGCACTTGTCTATTAGATCATGTTCAGGAGCAGACAGATGACTGGATGGAGAGGTAGGATTTATCTTAGCATGGTAGGAATCTTCTCACCAATATAGGGAGTGTGTTTGCTCACGCGGCGGAAAGTGGTGATTAAGGCCCCTAAAATACACGAACCCCAAACCACTAAGCCACCATAGCCTATTAACACCACAGAATACAGGTAAGACTTTGACAAACTCACATGGCAAACCAAGAAGTATGTATGCAGTCATTAACAAGTAAATGAACAAGAAACAGGTGCCGATACTCGGTTAGGAATTTGCTGTCACTGGTGATATGTTTGAATATTTAGAATCCTGCATTTATTCATATACTCCTCTAACTCTGGCAATATAACATAGATGGCCCCAGGCATTTAAGGCTTAGTTGTAAATAGTATTTGCGATTTTTAACCTGAAATCTACGTTTTCTGCTTTCTTAGCTAAAGCGGCGGTCAGCATAAACATTAATAAAATGTGTCCAATGGATTCACTGAAGGGGAAAGGATGCAGATATTCACCCCTGATAGAGGATTCGTCTGCTTTGTGCCTCGGTCTTGGGAGCCAAAAGAAAACTGCAGGGCAGGGCGCCGGGTACAAAGCACCGGGTACAATGTGCTGCATATCATTTACGCTATTAGCATGGCGCTATCGCCACCAAAATATGCTCGGGTATTTGCAGTAACATTTTGGGTCCTTGGGGAGAACTTCCTGGGGTCACAGCAAGAATGTTCCGAGCTCAATAGCCGATCGAGGTATTTTTTTGGTCGATCGGGGAGTTTGAATGTTCTTCCAGCGCCTTCACGGGTTTTCTCCCACAGTCCAAAGACATGTTGATTACTATTCTAAAACTGCCCAAAGGTGTGAGGGTGAATGGCTGTTTGCCTCTTTGCTAGCCTTGCGAAAGACTGGTGACCTGTCTAGTGTGTACCCCACCTTCTCCAGTTTTCCAGGTGACCCCCAATGGAGAAGTGGCATTAAAAATGGATGGCTGTATTTTCGGTCCTTTTTTTTTCTTTGCCTGCTAGAATTTTCTTGTTAGCAATGTTGGCAGCTCTGCACTCATTTCTCTAAAATGGCCTGCACCAGTAATTTACTGCAATAATAAGGCACTCAGATGCTGACAAAGCTTTAAATGTTACTAAACATATTTAGCAGTTCCACATAGGCGCATGGTGAGCACTCCATAATCATTTACCAAGGCTCAAGTATAAGCATTACAACAAGACAAGAAACAATTCCAGCAATGTGATTATATTAGATATTACATATGAAAGCAAATATCTCAACACGGATTTTAATCCTGACAGTGAAAGTCGACAGGCAGACACCATGTTAGAAAATATTGATTTTTATTAGAAACGTTGCAGAAAAAAATTATATAGGTGTCCAGCCAGAAATATCATCTATCACTTAAGGCAAAAACCGCAAACAATATAAGACAAACTATTATGTAGAATCCTACACTTCACCCTTGAATTATTGACAGTTGAAGGGCCTATGATGAATATCGTAGATTCAATATACAAAGGTAACTTTATAAATTTCAATTTGCTTTTTTTTTTTATCTTTGCTTGCGCATCGAAGCGTTCTTATAGGATGCAGAACTAAAATATTAGGGTTAATGATTTTTTTTTAATATCATTTATAGTTTATTTTTATTTACATTCATTCACTTGCGTTGTAACCCAAAAATATCACAAGCCTGGCACGATACATATTGCTAGCATATGACAAGTAGAAATATCTAACATATACTTCTTTACAAACATATCCAACTAATATAGCAAAATCCACTGCCTGGGCCATTTCTTTTGCCCTTTTTTTTATTCTAAACAGTACATTGCTGGCCACTTCTTCAGTTCAGGCAGTGGTGCATGTAACAAAAGTTATGGGAATAAAAATACAGAATGAAGCAGATGGCGTGAATGACCTACAGCTGTTGGGGACATAAGATGCTGTATTCAGCTGTTTTGCAATGGCACCTGGAATCAAAGCACCATTTCTCTGATTTAGAACAATATGGAATCAAATTGACCGTGAGAAACTTATTGTCAGATCATGCTTGAGCAACAGCGACAATGATTTTAATGCCTTCCTATTATGTGATTCATTAAAATAAAACCAATCCCATTGGCCAGTGCTTAGATTCCAGGTGACTCATTGTCCCTACCATGAGAAAGACAATCTACAAAATCTCGACTCACCACGAACAACCAATTTGCATCAACACTATTGTAGATGGTTTTCCTCCATTTTTTAAGTCAATGCATGAAGCTGGTTTTGAATAAACTACATTTGCAGGACAGAAAGGTGAAGGACCACTAAGAGCTTATAGTGTGTTGAAATAAGTATTACTTTTTTTTTTTTTTTACTATTGTAGTTGAAATGTGAACATGAACTTTCTTTGAAAAGTAAAACAATGATAATGATTATGATCGGTGTATATATACAGTCACTTCAACAAAAAGCACAAGCTTGTTAATAGTAATATTTCGAACCAAAAACAACAATAAAAGCATTTGTAATTTCTTTAGTATTGGATTTGTAATGCACAGCTATTTACATGATTCTCATCTTTACAAATTTGTCATAAATACATTTCAGGCTGGGAGATTCTGTTCCCTTGTCCAATAGGTGTCGGAAAAGTAGATTTGTTCAAAATTCAGTGTTCTTGCACTATTTGATATAGGATAAACAGTACCAAGCTGTACCAGATCCTTTCTTCCTTTAACCATTAGCTTCTAAGTGTCCCCTGTGCAAGCAAACTAGTCCAAAAGAGTCCAGAATTACTTTTGGTAAAATATTCCCACTCCACTTGGCTCTGAGTACAGAGTGAAGTTTAGTAATATTCACTTTTTCCCCCACAAATGGATCATATTGGACTCGTATATTCTTTAAGAAGGTGTAGCAAAATAATCTTATCCACTGAGAATCAATCTCCAGGTGGAGCAAATTTCCAACCATGACTTCAGTCTTAAGTTCACTGCCAGGAGTAACCCAACCCTGACTTCCTAAGAACAGTACAGAGAGGAGGTGGTAGTCTGAAGGTATTCCGAAAGCGTGCAGCTATACCCTGGTGGTGGAGTGAGCGTGGGGGAGGTTGGTGCTGTTCTGAGTTCCAACGAAGGCATTGAAATTGTGCAAGGGCTGCATGGCACCAAGCGAGCTGGGAATCATGGTGATGGTGCTGGGCGCCATGAGCGGCACATCGTCAGGAGATCGGCGGAGCGTAAGTGCGTAATCAGGTGGGCACGCGAGCCTCAGCGCCTCACATTCATGCCGGTGCTCATTTTCAAGCTGCTGCTCCAGTTGTTGCTGCTGCTGCTTCATCTGCAATGATGCGAGTTCATCACTCTGCATCCGTGAGACATCATTAGCATTGGAGTTGGCATTGCGTTGCGGGCTGGTACCACGACGACCAGACTCATGGCGTCGTTTGTCTTTCTTGTAATAGAGTGCGGCAAAGGCCAGGATATTCAGGAAGAGCAGTGACGCACCTACCGCAATGGTCACACTCAGTTCCGTTGAGTAGTCACGCTTGGTCTCGATCATCACAGCAGAGTCCTCAACGAGATCATTGCCTTTGCGCTGGTCCGTGGTTTGCTTGGTATTGGAAGGAGGTATTCCTGGATGGCGTGTTGTGGACGGCCAGGTTTTACCTAGTCGTTTGGTATAAGGGAAGGGCGTGGTGTCCTGAGGCGGGATCTTGGTGGTGGTCGAGACGTACTGAAAGAGTTCATTGATGTTGTGAAGGTGAGGCACAAGTTCAAGCCAGAAGGCCACCTTGGTGGCACGGTAGTGGTCTCGAACTCTTGGCTTCAGGCCGATGTGAAGGTACAGCTGATCTTTGGGGTTGTACTTGGACCAAGCCACTTCTTCAAAACGATTGGGTTTTGTGTGTATGAACTTGGTGTCCTGTGGTACTGGTTGATTTGGATCTCTATTCAAAAGAAAAGGTAAAAAAAAAAGCATAAGTCTTGAGTAGTACCTTCAATAGATTAGAAATACAAGTTAGTAGATCACTTATCGGTGTTAGCATGAACTGATTAATCATGTTAATCAATTACGAGATCCAACTTTTATACATGACAACCTTCCTTGATTTCATAATCATTTGCAAAGGAAAGTTTTGTAACTGTCCCAAGGCTTTCCAACTACCCCAAGAGAGTTAACTTATTTTTTAAGACAACCGCTTTAGCAATTGTACATTTAATTCAGAGGCTAGGCAAATACGGCAGAGAGGTGTAAAAGGTTTCTGAATAAAGATACGCTGTCCTGAATCACTTCCCTTTTCTCTCAGCGCATTAGCATTATAAAGGTTTGTTTCTTTTTTGGTCATAATGGCTTCACTCCTACATACATTACGCACTCAGGAGTTTTATTTGACCATTAAGGCGGGCATGTCAGTCATCACACTTTTTACACAGTCATTACAGGCTCCTACATAATCCTGCCAAAATATTCAAATGGGTCTAAAAATGCCTTAATGCCCAACGAAGGGGGGAAAAACCTTCTACTCCTCTGCCTTTTCACAAAACATTAGATCACATATATATATATATCTATATATATAGATATATATATAGAAGAGCATTTATGTTGTTCTTTTCAGCAAATAAACATATTAAAATATGAAGAGCAAATACAGCAAAGCAGATTAAACCAAACCCAGATATACAGAGCTTTCAAATATTCCCTCAATACTTCTATTCATTACGTTTTCATATCATGTCAAACACAAGTATGTGTGCCACCGACAGGAGGAAAGCGAGAATAATACTTGATTAGGTAATGCCACATTAATGAAAGCTTTTTTCTCTGTCTCATAGTGACTCCTATTAAAACCAGGCACATTTCTACTCTCATTTCTACAAAAGGAGGAAGACTTACATGGAAATACAATAAAGTTAGAGAAAACTCGAAATTTAATTAAATTCAAGGTTAAACAAACATGTCTTCTGATTATTCTTCAAAGCGTACAGGTCTCCATGAAGAGAATTTCAGAGCTGTAGTAATTAAAGACTAATTTCACTAAATTATATGCATTAGAACATGCAATCACATCACCCTCAGGGTATTGTTGTGATATAAAATGAATGAATTAAAAAAATTGGGATATTTTCAGACTTTGTTGCTTAGTGATCACTTTTGGGCACTACGTTTAGGTTTGAATGGCTGCCAAGACATTTTGTAAATGAGCAGAATAGATTTCTTTGGGATGTTCAGTGATTTTGGCACAAGTTGGCTGAAGCCAGAAGGTTTAAAAATGAAAACACAGACATAAAATACAGTGCTTCCCATAAAACACACCCTTTTTCTTCAAGGGGGGAAAGAAAATCTAAAAAAAAAAAAAATTTCATCCAAACAGAATTTTTCAGGGAAACCAGAAGCTTATCATAGGGAGTATCATGCAAAATAAACAAACGAAGAAATTTCTTTTCCTTTCTTTCTCTCTTTCTTTATTTTTGAGAAGAGAGATGTTGGTGGAGGGAGTAGTCTGAAGCGACTCCACAAAATATGCTTGACAACCTTTTTTTTTTAAATAAAATCTGCTGGTTTATTTTATACATTCATTAACAGTACGGAGGTATAGAATATGAGTCACCAGCTCTCTTGCAAAAATATGCTGGGAGTAACTCACTGGTACTTGATAGGAATTTTAACTTTTGTACAAATCTCTGCTAGAATGCAGATAATCCTCATACCACATCCTACAACACAAGTGATTCACCTGACAAACACATTTGCAATATATTGTCATTAGCATCATGATGAACTAGCTTAGAAATAGTAATTTACCCCAGTGTTATTAGGTGAGTGTGTGTGGTGCATGTGTGTGTGCGACCTATGGACTTGGCAGTGGCTCTGCAGTGATGCTGTTGGCTGTGATTTCATTATAATGGAAGAAAGAGAAGAAATGGAGACAAGACAAAGAAAGAGAGAATGAGACCTTTAAATAGACACTGAAGATGGAGAGTTGATACATGGTGCTGCATGCAGAATAGGTGCTTGAACAAACACACACACACGAAAAAGATGCTGGCAGTAGAATAGACTGAAAGTGGTTGAATGATGAAATTGTGGCAAAAAAAAGCAAACAAATTAATGAAGGTATAATTAACCACAAGAAAGAGCAGAATACTGAAATGAAAGTAATGGATGAAGTGCACAATGGTGTAATAAATAAATGACTAAACATGTACTTTAATTAGCGTATTAAAGAATACATTTTCATAGAGGGGGGAAATGGGTTCTTAAACCAGAGATAATCTTAGGTTCCTGAAACATCCTGATTCTGATTTAAAGCACAAAGCTTTGATTATTATTATTATTATTATTATTATTATTATTATTATTATTTTAACTTAAAAAAGGCAATAAAATATGAAATATTTCTCATGAAAATAGTGGTTTGGGCAAATTCCATTCAACTGAATATATTCAAATTACATTTATTTATTTGGCACATGTAGGATTCGAATTCATTTAAATATTTTAGTCCTCAATATTACACATAAAATCGATAAAATCCCCAAATTTTAAAGGTGCGGTAGATAAGATTAGTCTTTTTCATTTGAGCATTAGGTCTCTAATGGTTACGGAGGTTTGAATTATTCCCAGCCATGTTCACGAAGCTCCACCCCCAAAAATCTATGGTGGTAGATTGAGTGTCTATAAAATGACAGGCAATAAGCACATCCAAATACAAACAAGCTTTCCGGACAAGTAATCCATTTACCCTAATTAGGGAAACATTCAACGTTCTGCATATTATCCAGGTTATTTGTAAAAGTAGGCAAGAAAATATAGTAATAGTAATAAAAATAAAAATAAAATCTACTGCACTTTTAAAAATTCAGATGAGTTTTTTTATTCATTTACTCATAGTAATGTTTTCCTCTTACTAATAATTATAATGTGCATTTTTAAGGAGAGCCAGGCAAACAAATTTGAATCTAAAATGCCTATTTGCTATAGTGTATATCCTTACTACATTTTGTGCATAGTGCAATATCTGCCCAAAAGAACATCTGTAATTCGACCACAGAAGGAGTTAACTGCACTCAGTTTCAATTGGTGCGATTACATATCACTTTTACAACAAACATTTCTTTATACGCATTCCTGAAAACTAACTTTGCAATTTGACATGGCATTTATTCAAAGCCTCTTGCTATATGACTGTACATGTTTTTGATAGAGAGAAGTTAAAATTTCAACAATGTGTTACAAAATCAAATTCAGTGCCAATAATTATTAATACAAACCTAGTGTTTCCAGGATGAAAGGTTTCATTTATAGCTATATTCATAGTTACGGCTTTACCTTTTACTGTTACAAAGAACTGACACTGGAGACTCCTTCCAAATAAATGTTAAGTAAACATCTGCTCATAGAACAATTCCTGATCTGAGCAACTAAATGTGCAGCATCCACCATACAGGTCCCTGTGTAAATTGTTACTACAGCAACAATAACGTATTAGAATGTGGACATTGTCTTGCAGCAACTACAGTCAGAGCTGCTGTTTAAAAAAATAAATAAATAAATAAAAAAACAAAAAAAAAAACTAAATTTACACCTGACCAATCAGAATTGAGGATTCATCTGCACTGTGGTGTAATATGATTTCAAGACAGGAAGGAAATAATAACGCAGGCCGTCATGACACGGAATCCAAATCAAAATGAATCGTGAGGTCTGTAGATATTCTGGCTTTGTTTTACCTGAGCTAGACTTTCTTCATGCTAACTAACAAAGTAATGCTCTGTCACGCTCAAGCTCGGAGCCCTAATCTCAACAGCTATCGGGGATTCAATAGCTGTGTGTGTGACTGATATCCAACACAGAATCTGTTTTTTGTTTTTTTTTATCTCTTCTTTGACTGTGATGTTTTAAATGAAATGGGCTGAGAGCTGAATTGCAGCACAAACACATTCTGATGTATTATGTATTATTAAGTAATAAACCATATTATACAATATATGGCCAAACACTTATGGAGACATGACCATCACACTCAGATAGCTTTTCCCCAAGCTGTTGGCAAAGTTAGAAGCACAGAATTGTATAGAAAGGTCTTTGTAAGCTGTGGCATTGGAACGTCCCTTGGACATTAGAGTCCCAAACCTGTTCCAGCATGACAATGCCCCTGTGCATAAAGGTTTGTCAAGCCTGGAGTAGAAGAACTCGAGTGTCCTGCACAGATCCCTGACCTCAACCCCACTGAACACCTTTGGGATGAACTGGAACTCCAACTTCTCACCAAATATCAATGTCTGATCTCATAAATGTTCTAATCCACTCCAAAATCTAGTGGAAAGCCTTCCCAGAAGAGTGAAAGTTGTTATAAAAGTGCAGAGGAAATAATTTTGGAAGAGGATGGTCAAAAAAGCACAGCCGGATGATGGTCAGTTGTCCATAAACTTTTGGCCATATTGTGCACAACATGCCATAAACTAACAATCTAAAATAGAATTATTTAACATATTGAAAATGTGATTGTTCATTTCATTGCAGCACCACTGCTAAATATCACTTTTCTCATCCTTGTTTAATCTTTGGAACAGCTAATCAGAAGTGGCCCGCTGTAATTGGTTAACACAGCTGCCACAGGCCACATTTTCTGTTAAATAAAACATCTAGTCTAGTACTGTTCTCAGAAATGAAGTGCACTTGGTTAAATTTTGGTGACTATCCTTCTGCTATTCAATTCACTTGCATCTTTTTATATACATTCTGATGTATTATGTATTATTAAGTAATAAACCATATTATACAATATATGGCCACATTGTATTTAATGTGCAAGTGCTCAATAATCTTGACATGACATGAAAGACTTGCACCAAATGCATGCTATACTCCTTTCAGAACTCCAAAATTGCCATATCATTTGCGCAAGGAGACTTTGTACAGGAATACCAAAAGCCTGGGTTAAAAAAAAAAGACTAGTGTGATTACAAACAAGTGAGTGAGTAGTAAATATGTGACTGAGAAGGGTTTCTGCAATCTTGTAGCTGACAAGAGGCACCCATTTTACAGCATGACACACCCACTTTACTATGCAACACCCTCCCGAGACACTGTTTGTTAACATCTGGAAGTACCGATTGAAGATCCTAAACCAATATCCAAACCCTAACCCCCTCCCCAACCCCCATCCAAACCCTAACGACAACCCCAACCCCATCTTCAAACTTTTTAGCTTTTTTCTTTTTTTTCTTGTGCGCACAAGGGATGTATTTTTAAATCTTGTCGAAATAAAGATCCTTTTTTTTTTAACTGAAGAAGGCAAAGATCTACTTCCACACAGAACGAGACCTAGAAATCGACTACATCCCAGGAATCAACTTAGATCTAGTGGTGAACTGATCAGGAACAACAAATAAAGACTGCTGGATTAACAGAAGGCCAAACTTCCTCTGGGCCATGGTCTGGAAAGATAGTGGTGGCTTCCACCCTTTTTGTTTCCTTCTCTTTCATCTGGTAAAGATGGAACAGACTAAGCCATATTTGCTATTTTAGAGACTTTAGAACCTGAAGGAGAATACAAATAGCCCAGGCATTACCAAACACATTAATGGCCCATCAAACACCAATAAAACAACCAACATTAATATCCACAAAAATCTACTTCAAACTTATCCAAATCACCCATCGCATTCAGATGATCAGTAGAGCACTTGACACACAAGTGTATCCCAAAGGCACGATTATAAATCTTTCTACAAAATCTACAAAAGTTACAAAGCTATCTCAGTTTATCAAACCTACATGCCATCAAACTCGAGCATCTCTCAAAAACTTGCAGAAAACATTAATCATTGGATGGGAGTGAACATGCACCACAGACCAGAGGGACATCTCAGCCCTGATACCATCACTGGAAGTAGCATCTGATAATACACCAAAGGTCCTTGTGGCAATGGAAGGTCAGGAGGTTATGATGAGTGGGCCAACAAAGGAATCACATCCAAATTTGCATGCCCCTTCTGAGCCCCCTCCTACTCTTCCTCCAAATTTACTTATTTAGATATCGACCTCACTCGTAATGAATTTCAATTTAATACAGAATTTTTCTAATGGAGCCATGGTACGGCAACGGGCAAGAGGTTTGCGCCGGCATATGCAAATATTTTTAGGGCACTTTTTGAATAACAAACCCATTACCCTTCTATTTATTTCAGGTATTTGGATGACATCTTTGGAGTTTGGTCCCACGGGATGG
This sequence comes from Notoglanidium maculatum, assembly GCA_030068355.1. Lineage (NCBI taxonomy): Eukaryota > Metazoa > Chordata > Actinopteri > Siluriformes > Auchenoglanididae > Notoglanidium > Notoglanidium maculatum. The sequence continues at coordinate 3,815,801 of JAQQZX010000010.1, forward strand.
ACACTTTGAAAGAATTTCTCAACATTGCCAACAATCACCATACTTCTATCAATCTCAAATCCTCCACAGACTATAGCACAGTAAATTTCTTGGCTACCATATTCTTTCTTACGTCACTCCCTGACAATAACCGGAAAACCCTCCACTAACAATTTCTTCAAACCTACAGACATCCACAGCCTATTCCATAAAACCAGCTTGCAAACTCAGCATACATTTAACAGACTGGTCAAAGCCCAACTTCATAGGATTTGCTCATTTAAAACTTACTTCCATGAGGCCACCTAAATTCTATTTAGGTCACTAAGCATTCTCGGCTATTCCAGGAGATTCCTGCGCTACGTGAAAGTGGAGACGCTTCAATATTTATACAATATATCACCTACTTGCGGCACGGACCCCAGAGATCTTGTCCCTTTCATTTCCGCCTACAATGCAAACACAACGGCACTCGATTCAATAATCAAACGCGGTTTCTCTCAAAGGCACAATGCGCACACCTGCCACTGTGACAGTTGTTACTCATTTCATCCTAGAGAAGGAATAAGAAGCTTAAGGACATTTTATTCTGCCCTAGTCTTGGGACAGGCCCTGCCACAGTTTGTTCTGGCCTTACACAATACTTTAAACAATTCTTTGGGAACACGGTTGAAACAACAACCTGTACGATATTCACAAACACAAAGTTGATATCCTTTTGGTTCAACACTTCTATAACAACTTCTATCACTCATCTGCATATCATGATACTGGAGACCAATCATACTTGGTCCATGCTGCAGAGATGGAGAAGGAAGGCTTTCCGGATCACGGAGCTTAATATAATAACACCACAGGGTTTTAATATTAAACAAATTCATTCTTGAGAAATAAATGTTACTGTAAGATTCTTGTCTCTACTGTGTTTAAGTTCCACCCCCTTCTTCTTTAACCTGGACCCTTACTTGACCCCGTCCACCATTTCCTAAATTTTTTCTCCCTTATCCCCATACCCTGAACCTTACCCATAATTCCTGACCTTAAAACTGTACTTTTCCTATCTCCTGACCCTAACCTTAACCTTTACTATCTAACATTCTTATTTCTCTGGACCTGGACCTTTACCACTATTCTTCACCTCCATCCTAACCCTAACTGAGGGCATATCATGTAAGTACTGCGCATCCACAGTTAGACAGCCTTGATAGGAGAGTGACCGGAGGTCATGTGATGAGCTTGCTGACTGAGAGTCATGGGGTTGTAGTCTGTGGGACACAACTTGTGGTAACATGGCAATCTTTGGGTGCATTCCGAAATTTCAACTCAAACCTCTTTGATTCCTCCCTACTTGAGCATATAACCTGAAAATCTGCCATGTTTAAGTTGCGCTCAGAGGAGAGAGGAATCTTTTGAATCATGGATACACCGCTGCTTCTTACAGTATGTAGAAGACTTTTGATTTTGGTGCATGACAAAATGAGAACCACAAATACAAATTCGATAATTAAATCAAATAAATAATGAATATAATTTTGAAAGGAGATGTCAAATGAATTTTGTTAGGCTAAAAGCATGTGACCTATACATTCACTAATGTCTTAATGAAGAAAGTTTACTGTGTAATTACTGTTATATATAACAGACTCTTTAAACTTTAAAGTGAGCAAAAACATCTCATTTGGTAAATACATTTGTTCTTAATCCCTCTCCACTTCCTCATAGGGAGGGGCTACAAAACAAGGAAAGGGAATGAGGAGAATAACAATCATTATATGTCCTGTTAGTCCATAGGTACGCACATTACAATACGAAGTACAGCCGAGGTTCACAAATTACAAGCGCTTTCACTTGGAGAGTATAAAAAAAATCGCAGACAAAAGAGATGTCTAATCCCCAAACCCAGCTGTCTGCTGGGTTCAGGAAAGGTTCAGGAAGCCCTGCAAGATTCTGTGTTCATTACTGTAAACTATGAGCTAAGGAATATGGTTTAAATCAATGTTCAGGATACCACTGGACTGACAGTTTTTGCTTGTCTGGGACTTTAAGGGCTTCTTTGGTGTACTATTACTGTTACTTATGACCAACGATCTGTTACGAATTATCCCTTGTTGACATTTTGTGGTTCCTCTATGGACATCCATCCTCTTTTTGCTGGCACTGTTGATGTATCATTCTTTATAGATAAGATTAGCAGCAGCACACCTACTGCATGGAAAAAGAAGTCTTTTAAAAACATTTCTCTTACCAAGGTTTATTATATTTCTATACAGAGGTTTTAAAGTGTGGGTGGTTAACTCTTTGGGTGAGGGACCAAACTTCACAAAAAAAGGCATAGAAGAAAAGATTTTCTTAATAATGGGCTGCTTTATTAAAATATTTGTTTGTTTGTTTTTCTTCTAATAGTATGGCCCACTCTAAAAAAAAAAAAAAGGGATTTCATAATTCACAGCAGAATTTCTTTGCTGGTAATTCTGAAAGAAAATCTCTAACATGTTAATGTATATAAATATTAAAACACTAATAGTGAAACATTTTATCTATACCGCTTTATCCGTCTGGGTCGCGGGGAAGCTGGATCCAATCCCAGCATCTTCAGGCGAGAGGCGGGGTACACCCTGGGCAGGTCGCCAGTCCACCACAGGGCCAACACAGAC
>JAQQZX010000010.1:3819456-3840371 GCA_030068355.1 Notoglanidium maculatum
CCCAGGGTGTACCCCGCCTCTCGCCCGAAGATGCTGGGATTGGCTCCAGCTTCCCCGCGACCCAGACAGATAAAGCGATATAGATAATGGATGGATGGATATTAATATATATCTCATTACAAGACATATCTATGCATTTTCTCAATTATTACAAGCTGTTTTTTATTCTGTATGCCATGGGGCTTTCGCTTATGCTGTATGTGTGCCAGTTATTTGTAATACATTTGATTTGTATTCTGCCCACATTAGCCGAACAAACAAATGCAAATTTCTCTTAAAGTGACTAATATTTAAATAGTCAAGTCACATACTGTATATCATTTGAATAGGCTCTGCTTCTTCATCAAAACATCTTCAAGTAGCTAGGTATGTACAAAACAAAAATAGAAAGTTCATGGTTATAAATAACCTCAGAAAAGCAACTCGGCCTTATCTTCCTCTTTCTCTGCCTTTTAGCCTGAGGCACATACCATTCAGCATTCAGTGCGATGACTCGCTTTTTATATAAGGAGAAAAAAAACCCAACATCTTCTGCATTTAACTTGTCTTGAGGCTACATCCAGCATAGTCACGGTTCATTCTAGCTGAAAAAATGTATATTTCCTTAATGGCAGAAATCTCGACATTAAAATTTATCATACTTGAGTTACCGTGCATGGCTTTTTCTGTAATATAGAGGATCCATTATTTGCAGCTTTGGGTAAACATAATTCAAGAATATAACAGCCAGATTTAATTTTGCTCCATTGAAATACACTGTGTTCTGTAATATGTTTTCATAGCAGCTTTATATAATGTAGGTTAATGCAGCTTAGGGTGAGTGGAGTAAATATGAGTGTAGCACGAAACCTCTGAAGGCTGTTATGTGCTTTTAATACTTCATCTAATCTAATATCACATGTACAGTTCCTAGGGGCGTATGATAAAACTTAAATGATATTTAAAACAATAACAATACAAACTCATGAGTGACATCAAACATATTATACAACGCATGATAATGTTTATGAAATGTACAGTATAGGCATGATATATGTGTATTTTGCTAGCATAACAGTTATATGGCCTTCAAAAACCTACAATTATGGTTTTATTACATTTTATTTAACAACTGCAAAAGAAATGTAACATGCAAGAAAAAGAATAAAAGCTGTAAAGTTGAACATAAAAAATTTACAGTACATAAAAAAAGTACAGTATTAACTTTAATGGAAGTGCAATCTCTGGAAAGACCATGAGTTTGATAGTCAGGGAAAGTCACTGACTTCCCTGAGTTGTGCTCATTTCTCAGGTCAATATTATGTAGCTGCTTTTAATTGAAATTAGCTTTTAATGCTAATTCAAACAGAATCCACCCATAATGTACTAAGAGTTATCTTGTGTCTATACAAGAACAGTCTCAGAGCAATTACACCTGATGATGGATTGTTTTGCTTAAACAAAATAGTCAAACATCAGTATCAAGTATTCAAAAGTATTCACACAGGCTGATGTGGCTAGATGCTAATTAGCAAAAAAGAAAAACCCCAAATCACAGCATTCAACATATAAATCTTCCCTCTGACAAAGCTTTGCTGTGACTTGGGGAAATGTTTTTGGAAAAAATCAATAAAACAACAAAAGTTTTTTCACAACTAGATTTTTACACCTACCACAAAGCAGCTAGCTAAGTTACCTACCAAATAGCTAGCTGACAGCTAACAGTAACACTTAGGACCTGTTTGTACAATTATAGATATTTTCAAAAATCTAGCTTTTATCAAAAATGCTCTTTTCATGTGTCCAGGAGGCCACAATGCAATGTTCAAAAAATATCAGTATACATTTGAGCAAGGCCTGAGTAGTGTCAGCTAATAATGTTATGACATTTAATAGAGAAGGGAGGAAAAGCGGCACTCTTTATTGTTGGTTCCTTGGATGTTTGGATGGTTCTAGCTTTCTACAGATGTTTTCATTTCAACCTCTCCTGAAAGGGAAACCTTTTATTATAGGATTATACATAGAACTGTTAATGGAACTCGCAGACGAACAAGTCTACGAACCTTCTAGAGTGATATATGGAACCTTGATTTCTTAAAGTGTGTTCTAAATCACGAGGGTCTATCTGGTGCAGATGTTTCAGAATACTTAGAATCAGTTCTCCAGAGTCGTTCACTGGAAAAAAAGTTTGTCACAGAAACACAGAAATGGGGAAATAGTTTGGGGAACTAAGCCATTTATCTTCAGATGGATGACCAATGTGGCAAGGTAGCATGTTCTGAAATGAAATCAACGGGAAAAAGTAACTGTACAATCTGTCTGGTGTAAGTAAAAATCTGAGAAACAGGTGATCTTCCACTGCTTTACCTATATGGTACTTTTTATCCAAATGCTAATTTTTTCGGCTTGTACAAAGGTCTTAGAAAGGATATTTTGACGCTAAAAAAACCCCATATCTAAACATGTCTGTCTGACGACTTGATTAACACCGTTAGATGGGGTGGATTATATTGTCTTCCTGCTGTGACTATGCACACACAGACACCTCAGTAACCTTTCCTCTGTCTTTCTATTAAATAAAACCTGGTCAAATAAAATTAGCTCTAATGCTGGCATTACTGTCCTACACTATAACTTCCTGAGTGCATCAATGACATTTCCAAGCCCTGGGAAATTTAACTGCCCAGAGTACAGGATTTCCCCATCCTTTTGTAGGGTATTAATCTGATCCTGACATCAGCTGGGGAAAAAGCAATATAAGCTTAAGGAGATACTTCACTTACCCTGTCTTAGCAAAATTCGTCCAGTACGTCATCACCACTGCGCTGAGCATGACGTCATTCTTGGAGAAATTGCAGTTGAACAGATCAGTCGGGCCAATCATTGGGATCCCAAACACATACGGCACCTCGTCTCCATGCGCCGAGTCTGCCCAGCTTGGCTTCATCTCGCTCTGGCAGTGGTGATAGAAAGCGTAGAAGTACGTCGGTGAGCCGTACTGTGCATGAAGATCGGCTGTAGCTACAGCAGGTGCCACCCACTGGTGATCTGTAAATAATGCAACCAAAGTCTTGCGCCTGGTCTCTGGATTCTCCTTATCAGCCCAATCAGTGTACATGAACTTGATAGTCTCTCGGAGTGTATCCTTCCCCTCCGGATAACCATACAGGTGGTCCACAAAATCCGACACTGCAAAATCAAAGTCATTGGCTGACACGCCATCCTCGCTATCTACAATCCCATCCACGAACTTGAAACCTTCGCCCTGGTTGACGCCCAACATTATGTCATAGTTCAGGAATTCACCCTGCTCCATGAGGATCTGTGGGTCATCTGGGATGACATCACCATCTATAACAGGCCCGAATGCGATGTGGTACTTGGCTTGGCTGATATATTGCTCAATCAGCTCCTTATAGTTCTTGTTTTGCAAGCATTCCACCAGTTCTATGGTATCCAGCATGTTGCAGCCTACTTTTTCTGCAAGCAAGCGCGTGTACTTGGCTGGCTGGTAATTGACGGCCCAGCTGGACAGAGCTGTGCCACTTTGGATGATGGCTTTCTGAAACAGATCTACAAACGGGAAGAAATGAGCAGCCATTAGTGCACTCAGACCACTTTGCTGAAAGCTGAAGCACCAGTGTAACTTTTCCGATCAATGCTGAAACTCAATGGTAATGTGCAGAGAATAAACCAGGACAAAAAGGAAAAAGGCATGGGAGGATACCATTTGCCAATTATAGTGACCACTTTTGTCATTTCAGGTTAGAACTCCAGGGAGGTGGATTTGAAACAAGGAATGAGGTAGAATTATTATTATTTTTTTTAAAGATATTTGTACCTGACTAAAAACAACATCCACTGATGAGATGAGATGAGATATGATTCCTGTAATTAAAGTTGATAATCTGCACTTTAACACTTTATTGTTATCATCACTGATTCATTTCAAATCCAGTGCATTGGAATACAGAGCCAAATATCCACATTTTATTAGTATTTGCCATTATCCAATAACTTGGGATTTCTTGTAAGAATCTCATAATGGTATTTTTGTTGAATGAGTTCCTTATGAGGCTTCTCTCAAATACGTAACTTGGAAATCTCATAGGGGCTATTTCATTATGCTTCTCAAAACAAGCACATAGTGGAAATAGATTGAAATGGTGAAACGTAAGAGAAAGTTTCATGTTGCCAGCATGAACGTTTTCGGTGGTAGGAATTACTTTTCCTGTATTGCCACTTTTTAAATAGGTCACAGCACACCAGGAACTGTTTATGTGTGTGGGTGTGTGTGTACGGGATTTTGCAGCCTTGTGAGGACCAAATGTGACATTTTACTATCCTTGTGAGGACCGTTTTGGATGGTCCTCACAGTGGTTATAAAGGTTTTGTAAACAAAAATAAGAAAAGAGTAAAACAGCCAAAAAGTTTCCTTTTCATTACTGAGGTTAGGTTTAGGTTTAGGTGTAGCTTTAATTAACTGCATTAATGATTATTTCAATGGACGGTCCTCACAAATATAGTAAAACCAATGTGTGTGTGTGTGTGTGTGTGTGTGTGTGTGTGTGTGTGTGTGTGTGCATGGTGTTTTGTCCATACATTCTATTTATATCATCTTAGTCTAGTGATTCAATCAGGGCAGTATGAGGCGCGACTGAGCACAGAGTTATCATCTTCATACTGGCTTTCATTTTCCATCACTTTATTTAGCCTTGTGGATGCCGAGCGTCTGACGTGAATGCTGACAAAAACACATAAACCTTTGTATTGGACCTCTGTCAGATCAGCCATGCGTGGCAGTAGATTCATGTTGCAGATTTTGTTCTAGATAAAAGATAACTGGAGGCTTGGAGCAGATGATTCAGTGACACAGAAGGAAAAAAGAGCCCTCAGTCCACTCCATACTTTCACAAATGTACATGAAAGCTGGTGTAAGAAGCACCCTTCTTCTGTGTAACACAGAACAACTATCAGATTTTAACTTCAAACTGGGTGTGGCTTAAATCTTGAAAGATTTTTTTTTACCCTAATACTGTGCCCCTGAACATTGGGTAAAAAAAAAAAAACCCAAAGGAAACGCCAGAACTGTCAGCATGGTATATGAATTCTTGCTGTGACAGTTCCTCAACCTCAGCTACCATAATTCAAGTTCAGAATTGGTCTCGTGTCAATCATTCAGAGATGTGATTTTAAAATCCTTTGTTTGTACTTGCCTGAGATATTTTCTACTAAATTTAGTTGGTTCTTTATTCCAAAATATAAACAACCTAGCAGCCTAATTGAATTCACCACAGGCAGTTACTATGGATGAATGAATGAATGCAGTAAAAGTATGTTAAAGGTCCACTATATACGATTCAGTTGATTGCAACCAACTTTCTCTTACCCCTTTATTTCCAGGCATGTATTAGAACATACAGTGGCCATCAGATGCCTATAACATACTTTTAATACTTACATCCATCTACATTACACTAAATAACAAGCATTTTTCCAAAATTGTGTTCCAGCAAACACTGATTCCTCTTATTCCTTCTTCTTTTCCGTCCTTCCGGTGCTTCCTTCCAGATTCACACTGCCACTTATAAAAACATGAAATGCGGAAGACGCTCGCTAGAGGTTTGTCCATTCTGGGCTACTGTAGCAGCGCAACATGGCGGCCTGTAGAGGTGGACCCGCTCCCTATGTAGACATAAAGGGCTCATTCTAAGCTTACGAAAAGATGTACATGTAATTACAAGCTAACGAAAAAATACTTTATTCCATTCCTGCTACTAGATCCCCCTTAAACTTACACAGTGAACCTTTAATGAATGTAGTCTTTCTTTGGTCCACATACTTCACACATAACAGCTCGCTGACACCCACATGATATTAAAAACCTCCTGCACGCGTGACTTTTGTTGGATCCTGTGGCTTGCCAATCCTAACGAACCTTCATGGCAAGCTTTATCAGTTAAAGGAATTCATACCTCTATATTCATATCTGTTCTTATTCGTTTACATTTTTTAGAGACAGGCAAAAGCATGGCCATGCCACTCTGACATCTTATTTTTTATTTCCTGGAAGGGTTTCTAAGGGCTTTTAAGACATTTTTACAAGTTGGACAACAAAATATGAGTGATGCTTGGTGTGACACCACGTTTTTGGAAACATATGACAGATTTCAAACAAATTAACAATAGTAGTTGATTACTACTCAAAGATATCTCAAGCATCTCACTCAAAGATCTCTAACTCTAGCAGCTAGAGTGGGAATAATGTGCTAGTAAGTGCTTTTCACAGTATGCATTCTATAATTCAAAATATATTCATAAATCATAGCTGACCCTTTCAGACAAGAACGTAGCGGAGTACTGTGCGTCTCATCCACATTATTTTAATCAAGTGTGTCACATCCTCAGTCCAGATTGAATTGCAGGTTCTGGGGAAGAGAAGCTGTTGCCAGAGGTCATTTGATCCATTATGAGATTTCACTTCGATCTGGGCTGTTTTTACCACCGGAAGGTAAGCTATGTAGGCTGATGTTGAGCATCAGTGGGTTGCTTTTTAGCTATTGCATTCAAATAGATTCTAATGGGATAAAAAAATAATAATAATTAAAAAAAAACCCTTTCCAGAGTGCTTCCAAGAGTGGACAGTATTCAGTGTCTGAAAAGTGCTATCAAAGGCCTAAGTGGTTAAACAGCTTCAGAACAATATTTTTAGCATTGAAATAAAACAAGGGTATTCTAAGGGCACTCCAAAATAGCATTATTATTCTGGAGGGAGAATCTTCAATTTGTGGTGTTGTGTTGTATTATTCATCCATTATAATTGCTAAAACAAGTGTGAATATTAGATTAGTAATAGTTCATGTAGCAGGCTGAAGGTTTGGGCAGTGGACACTCATTAATTTCATACTTTGGAGATTGGAAGCTCGGCAATTAAGGTTCTGTAATAGAAAAAAAAATCCTTTGACTTGTATGGTTTTTTTTCTGTACTAACCTCCATTTTTAGCTTGATGGTATTCTCACACCTTGACTTGGTGATTTTTTTTTTTTAGAGAGACTACAAAGTACTTCTGTAAGTTGTTCTGTATTGGGCAATCTATTAAATGTTGTCAATGTAATTGAAACCTTGGAATGGCACAGATTGTCGCGTTTGACACTATTAGTTATGATTTTATTTTTTATTTACAGGCTTGAGTGATGTTCATGATGTTTCTTGACAGGCCATTACCATGTTGTTAGCATGAATGGAGATTCTTCCAACCCTAAAATGTTCAAATGGTATTTCACATGGTTCTGTTTTAGGGTCTTGCATCCAGAAACTCCTTTAACTGTAAAAGACATTTGTGAGTACAGAAGTATTTTAGGAACAAACTCCAACTGTTCAAATATTAGGCTCATTATTTCAATTTGTACAATCATATTCTGGTTATTTATCGTGGCCCTAGAGCCCCACTGACAGAAGACATTAGTATCAAGTTGACATTATTTATAGGCCTATTTGTTTTTGAGCTATTGAGGTTTGGATAAACCAATTGAATTCAAGTACCCAGTCAAACAAGCCACCTAAGTATAATAGTTTCAAAATACTTAAAGTCACAGACCCCTGGCCATGCTTTACAGTCCCCTGGGGGTCCCTGGGTCTCACTTTCAAAAACCACTGCCATAAATATTTGACAAACAAGCAACAAACTGACAGCAAACATGTTTCTTAAAATACGTAGTAATTTACATACCCTCTGAATAATGAGACAGGGTCAGCAAGCTAACACACGATGCTCCAGCTCCTGATCCAAATATCGTCACCCTTTTTGGATCTCCTTTGAAGGCCTGGATGTTGTCTTTGATCCACCGCAATGCTTGAATCTGGTCCAACAAGCCATAATTCCCTTTGGCAGCCTGATCCCCTGTGCTTAGAAATCCTGTTGGCACAGAATGTAACAACACAACTATAATGACGATTCTTTCAGGTTCCTCATCAAGCAGGCCTTAAAAACCAAAGCAGCGGAACATAAAGCATCTATCCTGGTTTGGCAATGAGTGACAATAGTCACGAGATTGATTAATGTGTGAATGGGTAAAGCGGTACAATGGATTTTTACTCTCTTTGAGTTTGACGTTTATGATTTTGGTGAAGGGCGAGGGTTCCATGGTGATGTGTCTTCCTCAAACCCGGGTTTTGGCACCAATGTAAGTATTGGTCAGCAGAGAAGGGAATAACGATGCTGGAGGCGGGTTTTTGAGACAACTATACGACCTTTTCCATTTTACTGTTTATTGTTTAGCAAATAAAAAAACTCCTGTTAGCTCTTATGGCATCTGCTCTTTCTCTCATAAGTTAAAGATGCTCATTTTTAGCCACATAGATGTAGCCATTCACACATTACTTGCTTGATCTCGCCATGCCTACCATTCATAGCCACACCCTCACTGCCACACATATATTCATTAACTTTGTGGCACTGTGTGCAGCCAAGGACCCTTTATAATAATAAAAAATGAATATCGAGTGGCTTAAAACATTGCATCCGGTGCTGAACTCTTTTGATTTAGCTTTGATTCTACATGTTAACTGACGCATGTTTGCTAGCTCATTAAAGGACATTCAAATATCTTATTTCCTCTGCAGCTAGCAAAAAAGGTCTCCTAATTTAATGCTAATGTCATGAGAAGTCATGATTTTCTTCTAAATGGCTCTGCTTTGCTTTTGTTTGACACGTGGCCTGAGATAAGGATTTCTGGAAGGCATTTGCGTTATTTCCGGCACACAAATTCTCAACTCACCTTTTTGCCCATCAAAGCAGCAAATGTCTGAAACCTAACCCTAAAACATGCTCCTAAAGGAGTTGCTCTAGAGGGCACTAATGGCTGCACTAATAATCCCAATTTTTATTTCCGCCCTTATCGCAAAGGCCCAAGTGCGCAGATGTGCATTTCCGACACACAGAGAATCATTTAAGGTGGATTTTAATGGGGTTATTTGGCCAACTATTTGCAAAAGGTTGGGGTTACTTTCATTTTAATTTCCGTCATTTTTGGCTGCTCTTTTGGAATGTGAATGTGTCCTATTTATTGCCGTGTTTAAAATAGGTCATTCAGACGATATGGGGAAAAAAGTGACAGCTTGGCAGCGACCTTTGTGAGAACCTTTGGTATGAAGGGAAAAAAACTGCTCAATTATATGACTCAATTATAATTATAATGCACTCTCCGCATGGCAGGATCTTTTTCAGCCCACTGTCAAGAACCTATGCCATTGCTTTTGCACCGTCTATGAAGTACTAAATCATCCATGCCGCTTAATAGTATGCAGTGACGTCTCTAGGAATGGACATGTAATATGATCTTGACAATGTTTTACATTAAAAGTGGTACTCAGATGCAGATCAAGCAAAGAACGTACATGTTCTGGGTGTTGCGATGTGGCGAGTTGGAATGAATCGATTCAATAAGTTTAGATCCAAGGAAATTTTCCATGCCAGTGAACTTGAAAGCCCTTGGATGAGTGGTGATAGTCCCCTTTGCATGGTTGCCTCTTATTTCTCTAAATGGCATGAGGAAACAGTGGCAAATACCATTCCTTTGAATATATCAAATACACCCCATTGCACTGAACAGTTTGAAGCTTGGTCACCAACCCCAAAAACGGGATACTCAATGAGCAAAAAATTGCGACTTGTTGACAGATTAGCCAAGTGGTTTAAGCCCATTAGAAATGCCTTGCGGCTGCCTCCAGGGTGTCTGCTCCATTCTCTTGGCCAGACTTGGCCTCATTCCCCGCCGGAGGGTGCAGTTATAGACCAGAACGGTTCAGGGTAAATAGGATAAGGCGTACGTGTAAGCAGAGGACAGATTTAGTTGGTCATGCTGACATGGGGCTAGAGGGATTACAACATTGGCAACTCTAGACCCCTGAACCGGATAGCCCAGAGCCCTGGTGTGGACACAATTACCAAAACATGTTTCTTCTTAATGAAGACCTCATAACACTGACACTTCCCAATGTCAATAATAAATTAACTTACTAAACGTTATACAGGGCACAAACTACTTCTGAGTTGTACAATGTTTGGTACAAAACACTAGTTTTACACATTTTTTAATAACTAGAGAGAGTTTCTTTCTGTAATGTTTCATAAGCTTGGATAACATTTACAGAAAGATTTCGAATATAATAAATAAACAAACAAATAAATAAATATTTTCACAGCCAGTTATGGTGGTTTGGACAAGCTCCATCAAGCACATCCCACTGGAAGGAGATCTCAGGCCATAAGAACAAAGAACAACTGGCCTGAATTGCCACCATAAACCCCATCAGGTATAGCAGAAGGAAAATGAACATCTTCGGGGGTGTTATTATGTTATGTTATGTTATGTTATTATACATTATAATATATATTATATATAATATAATCGCTCTGTTACTTTTTAGAGCGAGAATACTAATATCAAATGCCTTATTTTTAAAAAAAGGATTATTCTTTCTAAAAACAAGTGGCCAATATTTATTAGTTAAACTATTATTTTATTATATTGTATTCAATTATGTTCGCACTTGAACCATTTTCTCTTGAAGCATGCCTAGAATTGATGCTGGACCCCTCCGAACAAAGCTGTTTACAACTCACTCAGGTATTCTGGAGCGTTCTGCAGTTTCAGGTTAGAGATATTACTAAGCATTAATGCAGTCTCCGGTGTAGGGATTAAGGCTAGGCCTTCGTCGGCTCTCTGCCCCTATCTCTCTGGTTCTCGCTAATCTCTGTCTGTATTAAAAAATGAAGCAGGCAGAAGCTTCCGGCAGCATTATAAGCAGCCTGTCCAAACACCCGGGACAGATCAACAATTTGAGTGACACTGGACATACAGCTGTCCTTCAGACTCTTCCCTTCCAACACTCGATGTGATTGGTTCCTGTAAGTGGATAGAGTGCGAGCGTGAGCACATTACCATCATCAACAAAGCGTGAAAGACATAATTATGCGACAAGAACTAGATGAAGGATTTTTTATAAATAAATAAGAAACATGACGAAATTATCAATGCACCAAAAATGGCTCAGGCATACAAATGCAGGACATTTTGGAAGAAAGCTTAACTGTAACAATTCAGTCTACATGAAAGATAGCGTGCGCCTGGGATCTTCCTTAAACATCCCTTTTATCCGTCGTCCTCTATTGCCGCTGCCTAGAGAAGTATCGATCCTCCAAAATGTGCTGACATGAGTGGTAATGTTGGAAGCTGTGCATTAAAAGTTCTGGCTAGTAACCAGTTAAAAACCATATTCATCATGCAGCATGTTTAACAACAATATTTATGCACAAGAATGATCATTAAGCACAGCTGGATATGAGCTGGAGAGAGAGATTGATTTCTTCCATAATCCATACATCTTCCTTCCCCTGAGATTTCCTTTGCTTTACAGTTACAGATTTAATTACATTTGGCACTAGATAGTTTCTCTATTCTTTATTCAAAGCAGTCTGCTGTGTAACCCGCCGATTTTACCTGCTCGATAACCCACGTGACTTTGCTTTATCAGCTTGATAAAGATATCTGAGCTGATTTTGACCCAGTAACATTTTTCAGAAATGCAGTTCAAGGAAGCATGATTAAGGGTGTTAGATACAGTGGATATATAAGACGTCTATACACCCCTGTTAATATGGCAGGGAGATTTTTGGGATAAAATGAAAGAAAGATAAATCATGTCAGATCTTCCATGTGATCTAACAACCAACAAACCTCAAATGGAAAACAAATACAAACATTTCAAGGAAAAAAAATCACACAATTTAACCTGGTTGCATATGCTTACACACCCTTCTATAATGAGACATGTGTCTGTACCCAAAATTAACCAATCACACTGAGCCACCACAGATCCATTACTTAGAACAGGAAGTTCCTCTAAAATTGACAAAAGGACAAGAAGAAAATGTGTCAGGGAGGCTGCCAAGAGACTACAGTAACATTTAAGGAGCTGCCGGAATATCTAGCGAGTACTGGTGGAAATGACAGTAATCTCTCGTGTTCCTCACATGTCTGGGCTATGGGGTTTCCTCATGCGGAAAAAACCAAACAAACATCCAAACCTGCCTTTATTTCGCCAAAACATACGTAGTCATCCCAAACCATGTGGTAAAATTGTGATGGTCTAATGAGCATAAGTTTTGGTCATAATTAAAAAAAAAAGAAAAAGACCAAAAAATGTTTGGTATAAAAACAAAACAGCTTATCACACAATACAGCATGCTGAAGCATGATGTTGGCAGCATCATGCTATGAAGCCGCTTCTCCATGAAGCTCTAGTGAAGACAATTATCGATTGCTCAAAATACTATTTTGGCACAAAACCTGCAGCCTCCTGGTACACAGCAGAAGAAATATTTCCTCTTCCAGCAGAATAATAACCCAAAGCACAAATCCAAGTCCACAAAGGAATATCTTCAGAAGAAGGCGTTCAAAAATTTTGGAATGGTCCAGTCAGAGCCCAGATCTAAATCCTATTGAAAACACAGGGAATGACTTGAAGATCTACATAAGAACAACGCAATTTTAACAATGGTGTGTGGACTTTTTATATCCACTGTATCAAAGCCGTTCAAGTACATCTGACAGATCAGTAATCTGATTGGATTTGGGTTATTGCCTTTGATCTCCCAGGGATCCAAACGTCTCCAAACATTGCATTTCTATATCAGATACTTTTTCCTCACTTTCTCTTTTTTGGAGCATTAAAATTCATTTGTAAATTAATTACTTTGTTGACTTATTTTGTTATTTGAATTGTGTATATGTTTTACAGCAAAAAACACTTTATGGGCCAATGTATTATCCCATCCAGTTATTATCCAACAGAAATCTCCGTGTGCTCCTAAGTCTTATCATGGAGCACCAGGTAAGACAGGTAGGCACGATGACGCACTTTATCTGATTTGCTAATTTAATTCATGAAAAACCAGTTCCCAGTCAAAATCAATACTAACCTTAATCATCAACCTGAAGGAACACATTTATCCACCAACACAGAAAGCAAACAAAATAAAACCCTGTTAGACTGGTAAAAACGCCTACACATTAATATTTGCTTTAATCCTTGATTATTGCTTGGCATCACTTGTATACCAACATCGTGTCGAGGATTTGATTAAGCAGGCCTGTGTCCTACAGCAAAGCAGCTAAACAGATACGGCCTTACACTTCAAATCGTTTAATCCCGTGCACCTTCATATTCTGATGAAGACCATGTTTGAGAGGAAATTCAGCCAATTTTTCGTGGTAGAAGAACTTGGAGGATTATTTTCTAAATACAGCACATTCTGGAAGTGTTTTATTACTCTCTGGTCCTGTTTACACTTGATTTTAAAATGTCTCTTGAGCATTCAGGTCACAAGTGGACAGCTGAGACACATCGCTGCTTACACCTGTGTTTAACGTGCATCTCCAACGTGTCCAGCTGACCACGTTTGATCAGATTTCATTACCGCCTACATCACTTCCGCTAGAAGATCAAAGGTCCCCGTGGAAAATTATATTAAAACGTTAAACCTGCAACATACCTTCATTATTTTCTTGCATTCCAACCACGTACATCGGTGCTTCTTTCCATTTTTTTCTAGCATGTCATACTGTTATTAAAACAACCACCTCATCCAGCATTAATGGCATATTTTCCTGTTACGTTCGTGTCGGGGACGCATCGGGCCACGTTAGCGGTAGACTACAGAAGGTATGTGGTTAATGCGTCCCAGACCACCTCGGCAAGTGGTTTGACTGAATGTGTCTTGGAGGTCGTTTACACTTGTATTTAGAGCTGTCCAGTTGTGATCAGATCGCCCAAGACGCATTTTAATACCAAGTGTATATCTTATATCACAGCAATTTGTCAATGCTAACAATTTTGATTTGTTAAAGATTGTCACGTTGTATTTTTTTTTATCAGTTTGTAGTATGTTTTATGTCTCAGAATACCTGTGAGTTCTTGTACGTGCTTGCATTATAGCAGCTATAAACAGTCTTTCCCGCAACAACTTTTCCATCCCCACTTCCTTATTTCATCTGTTAAAGAGCTTCTCGCATTTTGCTTGCAGTGGTGATGCAGTGGTCAGCACTTTCGCCTCACAACAAGAAGGAACTGGGTTTGAACCTGCCAGCCATCTGTGTGGTTCTTGCTTGTTCTCAATGTGCCTGCATGGGTTTCCTCCAGGTGCTCCGGTTTCCTCCCACAGCCCAAAGACATACAGATTAGGTGAACTCGAAATTGCCCATGAGTGTGTATGTGAGTGTGAATGGTTGTTCGTCTCTGTGTTAGATGGATTAGCGACCTGTCCAAGGTGCACCCCGCCTCTCACCCAAAGTCCGCTAGGATTGGCTCCAGCTTCCCCACGACCCTTAACGGATAAATGATGTAGATAAGGAATGAATACATCGTGACATGACGGTTCTGCCATATTACCCACTCTTAGTACGTAATATACTGTATGGTATTACAATGATTAAAAAAAGTTCATACATGTTTAGATTTCATTCAGGAATGTTTTAAAGAGTGTCTCCATCACCTCACTTTAAATACGTTAATC
Organism: Notoglanidium maculatum; assembly: GCA_030068355.1. Classification (NCBI taxonomy): domain Eukaryota; kingdom Metazoa; phylum Chordata; class Actinopteri; order Siluriformes; family Auchenoglanididae; genus Notoglanidium; species Notoglanidium maculatum. The sequence goes on from JAQQZX010000010.1 coordinate 3,834,012, forward strand.
TTGCATCAATTTGCGTCAAAATGAGTAAAAAAAATTGTAACGAATAAATACAGCTCCTTTGTTGCTGCATTAACTCGAAAAAGGATATGGCCAGGTACATTTGCTACTCTGCTAACTGTTTTTAGGTATTAATGAGTGTGTGAAGGTGTTTGAATGGACTTGCAGCTCATTGGATCCACCGCAACACTGACACTTACTGAAGATGAATAGATGAATGCATGACTCTTTTCATCTGTGACACTGAACATCTTTTTTAAAAAAGGTAAAAGAAGGGAGAAAATGAAAAAAAAAATATTATTATCAGGAAAAAAAAAAAAAAAAGAAAGCCAGCATCCTGACAGATTGACGTTAATAGCGCCTAATTGTGCTCGCTGTCAGCAAGATAATCCTTTTGGTTCCCAGATGAAATGTTAATTATCAAAGGGAGTGATGTGAGGGGAACATTGCGGATTAGCTGAGCGGGGTCAGGTCACTCGCATACACACATGCACATACAAAGTGTGGCGCACACAGAAGGCCTTTTCGTGCCACCGAAATCAGCCCAGCTGCTAAGGCTTATATGTTGAGATCTTTAAACTTCTTCAGCTTCTCTGTTCACCATCAAAATATGAGGTGCATACATTTATTATTCACTCCATTGCATGACACTGTTAAATACTGATAGAATTCACTCTTTGTCTTTTTGAAGGGAAAAGACAAATCCTGACGCATTGCAGCTCCTGTTTTGAGCACACACACACACACACACACACACACACACACACACACACCATCAAACAGCTGTAACAATCCACACTTAGGCTGCAGAGAAATCCTCAATCTAAGTGGATGATAAGACGGGAGCCAGGAAGGGTTAGCACAACAATGCAGTCAAAGCTCATTTATCCTCTTAAACAAACCAGCTTTAGCGAGACACGTGTGCCGTGTCAACATTTGGAATTTACGTGAAGACTATTACACTATTCAGTTTGAAATACTGTCGAAGAACCATGACATGCTGAGATGTGCAGGAAGATAGCTTATTTTTAAATCCATAATTACGGCAGAATGATTTGGTACACAAAGTTTTGCAGGTATTTATTTTGAACAGATTTTAGCGTCGTCGTTTTATGTAAACGAGGCTCTTTTGTATTAAATGTATATTGTAGATTTAAAGGCTGAGTCATCGATTCTGGAGAAAGATTGTTGATATTTGAACTCAACAGCCAAACAAATACACACCTTTCAGTGCTATTTCAGAAACTCCGCCCCCTTAAGTTCATGGACGCGTTGCCAAGACAACGGCACGCCCATTTCCCCCTCCCCGTCCTCCTGTCCTGTGATTTGTTGGGATACACTCCTTGTTGCTTGTTTGGCTGGAATACTGTTGTGTGGCTCGAGCCTTTGATTCTTCGTTTACAGAGCCAGGGGTGTGTGCGGACAACGGATCAACTTGTGGACCATGAGTAGATATTTGCTGAATGTGACCAAAAGTGTATTTGATTAGAATCAATGACTGCACCTTTAAAAGTTCGAATGGGACCGATTTATTATGGAACCCATGTAAAATACAATTGTGCATATATAAGAAATAGAACACTTGGAGGCGTTCGGTTATAGGAAAATAATCAACATGTCCATTGTGCTCTGTCTGAAGTTACAACATGCTGACACTGGAGACTTTCCAGTGTTACAGGAAACTTTACCATACTGACGATCACACTTTATTAAAATCTGTTTTTGTGGACCATCCATCATGCAAGGCTATGTTGTTACCATAGAAACAGTAACATATTGGAATGGACACATTAATATAACCCTGTGATTTATATTGTTAGAGCTTCTGACCAACAGAATGAGAGTATAAACAGAAAAATATTGTATTTCGATCCTTCACTACATTTCTTATAGAATACAACAGCAGAAACCGGGTTTCCATTGCAGTTCTAAGCAAAGTTAGAAGTAAAGTTTTGAGTGATATTACGTTTTTAAAGTGAGGTTTTCTGCTCTATCAATAATTTCTCGTCTTCTCTTCTCTTTTTTCAGTAAGGTAGCATTTCTGTTTGTTTTTCATCTCATGGCATGTGACTTAAATGCGAAAACCGTGTTTCCATTTTAATTTTGCGAAATATCGCCTTATCGAATTGTCTGGAATCCACCTCATGCGAGCGTCGAAACTTTTTTGTGATATTTGTTTTTCTTTCTTTCTTTTTTTTTCAAAATCCATGCGTTTCCTTTTTTTTGGTTTGCGATTTCAAATTGCGCATTAAGCGGATCAATGGAAACATTTGAGTATATGTAAACTATCTGAAGGACCATTAAAAACATACTTTTAAAAAAAGAAAGGAAAAACTCTTTCTTTAGTCCTTTAATTTGCTCCCTGCCAGAGCCTTTAAATATAGTATGTACAATCCTAAAACAGACAGAACTTTTTTTTTTAGAAAATGATGCAAGTAGAGCCCTTGTATGAACCTGGATGCATTAACCATGAAATAATGCTTAAGGAACTCTTTTTCTATGAGTGTAGTTGTTTCCATACTGCATTTATAGCTCACTTGTAAACTGACAGCTAAGTTTCAATTATTTAATGCCTGCAGGAAAACAGGCAAAACCATTAACCAACAAACCACAAGAGAAGACCACATTTCGGGGCTGATACCTGCCAGGGGGCTTGAGGTTATATAACATAATAGCATCTGATTGACAGCTAAGCGGGAAACCAAACAAGAAAAGCTACCAAATGCATCTGCAATCGTTGGTGGAATCTGAATGCATTAGGACCACAGACTCACCTGTTATTATTATTAGAAATGCAGAAAAAAAAGCTTAATTCATTCCCTACAATTCTTTTTTAATAATACAGAGTTTCTTATGCGTTTACAAGTAAAGCTTTAAAAACAGGGTGTTGACTGGTATCACACACCATGTGATGAGTGGTGCTTACAATATTTAGAGGCTTTGAAAACAAATGCCAGCTTCCTGTTCCTTTATTTTCCCAGTGCTGATAACTACATATATTCTTAGTTGTCACTTAAGTTTCTGTTTAATGTATATTTAGTGATTTGCCATCTGCTGTTTGCACCATAAAAACTGTCATTGGGTCTATGCTGAGGGAAAAAAAACACTCTCTCCAATTAGTTTACATTTATTCATTTGGCAGATGCTTTTATCCAAAGCTGAACACATCCAAGCATAGAGCTCCTAAAGGAGCTGACTGTGATAAAAGTGTTGCCAGACTTTCACCAACTGACCACAAATAATTAATAGACATTTGTGAGAAGCTCAGTGAGTGAAAACAGAGAAAGAAACACTACAAACTTTAGTCACAAAGCAGTCAAGCTCAATCTTACTAGTACAACGACAATAATAAAGAATAAAAAAGTATGATGTCATTCTTTTAATACGTTAAAAAAATCACGCTGTCGTATAAGATGAATAAAACACTTTTTCCTATAGCAGCATGTTCTCTGATCTCTCGAATTATTCAAGAACCCTGTAAATGATGAGGTTTTACAAACCTCAAAACTTTTGGTACAGCCCATTAGCTGTATGGAAAATGCACAACGTATTGTCTCTAAAAAGTGAAGCCACCACAGGTCTAGTGCCCCTGCTGGCTGGCTGCAGTACAGTTTTTAGCCCCGCCCATCCGCATGTGTTTCATTGACCTAACAGCCATGTCACGTTTTTTGTCTAAACTGTCTTTCTATCTATAGTTACTAATTCAGACACTTAAGTTTTTCCTATGATGATATCGGTACATTTTTTTCTACATTTTCTCTCCATAAACTTTTAAATGTTTTTCTACAATATCAAAGAAGGCGTGGCTTCACTTGGGAATGATGTGATTGACAGCCTAGGCTGGAAAAGACTGGCTAATTTCAACCATAGAATTTACCGTCATACAGTATACCTACTAATTTGAACTTTTCTGGACAAATGTATCAATAGAAACTGTTAGAACTTTCCATGTTAAAAACCTTGGAAACATAGAGGTTTAATAGGTTCTTGCTAGCTAACTTGCCATGTAGCCACCTTCATAACTATATCCAACCAGCTATTGAAATTTGCACAAAATATATTTGTTCATCAGTGAACACACACTATTAATAAAATTAGGATGGATTTCATAAGTATGTGGCCCAAATAACGAGTTATTAATTTACTCTACGCTGCCGGAGCATCACTGCAGGTTAAGTCAGCCGCAAAAAAGACATTCTGTGATGCGCTCAGTGGGTGGAGATACCAAATGAGTAGGTGTCTCCTTTGAATTCAACTCTTATATCTACTCGACTCTAGAAGCAGAAGGTCCCTAATGTGCTTCAAATATGACAACATGGCAGAGGTATTTTGGGTCCATTTCTATAGAACGTAGGCATGTAATGATTCAACCAAATTTAAGACTCGATTCCATTCACAATATTGGGATCGTGATTCGATTTTTGGCATATTTAAAGAAAAAAAAAAGAAAAGAAAATTTTATTACCAAAAATGCAGCATTTGTTTTCTTATTCTTTATCAACTTAAATATGCATTCAGTTCATTTAAAAATATATACTTTTGTTTCATTTTCATCATAACCAACAATAATTATTAACAAACATTTATAAAGGGGTGGAGTAAAATATAATAGCCTATTAAGTAAAATATTCCTTTTATTAAAAATGAAAAAGTTAATCTTTTTCTTAAAAAATAAAAGCTTAAACGTAAAACAACTACCTCCATTTGCTTCTCTTTTCATTTGCTTTCAACAGTCTATAAAAAGATAGCTCTGATTTCTTGTTGACTCTATTTGTAAAGTTAATCGCACAAAAGCTCTTTCCCATTTTAGATTTGTTTTTTCACGTTGTGGAGCTGTGTTACTTCCACCTATGCTGACGTCACGCGTATTCTCACTACGGTGCATTCTTATGCTCTCTGCTGTTTAAACAATGCAGTTGCAGCTAGGAAAAACTAAGAACTAAAAACTACTAAACTAACTAACTAACTTGAATTGTCATGAATTTTTATATTGATGAACAACATACCATTACATGCCTAATAGAATGGGAGGCAATGAATCCATGCTGTCCATGTTTTCTATAGCTGATGGTACAGCCTGTTTCTAATTCAGGACATTAATTATGAAACCTGAATTCGGATACTATATCTATAGAAGTATTATAGTGATATATGCATCTATCAAACTATATTCAAATCAACAGTGAAACAGAGGCAGAAACTGAGACAGTTGGCTGATTCCCGTACACCGGGTGCCATTTTGAAACAATTTGCTTTATCTGTTAAACAGAGTCGTATTGCTTTCTGTCATTTCAGCATGACTGTGATCCCCTATGCATGATCAGCTATCACTGCCATAAACTGCGAGTGGAGGAAACACACAGGGTAGCGATAGAATCTGTGTCTTCTCAGCTCAGGGAATTCACCAGCTCACAGCTGAAGCGTGAAATGTGCAACTGGCTACACATGCTTGGATGTGATATATGACCCATGTGATCTAATAACGTATGTACGTTAAATTCTGCCGAGGTAATTAGAATCTCATGCTGCAAGAAGCTCCACTTTCCTAGCAATGTCTTACAGACCTTAAAAAAATACATAAAATATGAGTAAGTACCCCGCACAGCACTGCAGGACTCCAGTACATAACTCTAAGTATGCAAGTCGATGAACAAGTGCAGGCTGTAGATACATTTCCTCTTCTGCCCACGGTCACTTTAAGTAAGCTACAGGGCCAAAAAGTAATAACTCCCATGAATTTATGAATTAATTTCCAAAGATGTTTCTGACGTTACTTGAGGTTCTGTGTTGTAGCTATGCTCTGTGGAACTAAAGGGGTAAATGTGAAATATGTGGCTGGGGTAGATGGACTCGCTCCAACCAGCACTGCATAAATGGAAGAGCTGCAAGAGTATGATACTGTAAAAGGAGAAAATATTCCCATCTATCAGCAAAATGCAGTGCCCATAATAAATGGACCCTTTTCTCCGTTCCACTTCCTGCTTCTGTCAGAGAGACATATTTTGATCGATGATGTCTTCTTCTGGACCACACTACGTTTTGATATAGTTTTTGTTTCTCGCTCTCTCGTTCTTTCTGCCTGCATTACATCTATTTGTGGAAACCCTTCTCCGAGGCAGTGTGTGTGTGTAGTGGTGGAGGTGTGAGGCATGCTCCCTTTTGCACCTGATTCTCTCAAACCAGATGAGCCCCCCCTTTTTTTTTGCTAGCTTAAAACACCACTCTCAGCATGTCACGCCCCAGTTAACATGCATGTCCTCTGTGAGCATGTGTACTGGTTGCATCTATTTACAGTTGTGCTTGAAAGTTTGTGAACCCTTTAGAATTTTCTATATTTCTGCATAAATATGACCTAAAACATCA
>JAQQZX010000010.1:3879917-3895402 GCA_030068355.1 Notoglanidium maculatum
CTTTTGTGAAGCTGCTTTGAGACAATGTCTGTTGTTAAAAGCGCTATACAAATAAAATTGAATTGAATTGAATACTTTTGGCCATATAGTGTGTCTTCGCTGCAAGATGGTGGATGGTGAAGACAAGAAGTAACATTTTATTAACCAGGGACTTTCAAAAACTTAACGAAAACAGACATCATCAAGGGTGGAAGATGAGAAGCCATGGCAAAGAAGCTTGCTGTGTCTCAGTGTCATCAGTTCCCGTACTCCTTCGTTCTTTTGGCATTATGTGAGAGAGAAGGCTTGAAAGAGGAGTCATAATGAAGAAGTGAGCAGGGATGTGACTCTGCAACGCTTGCGCCATGGACATTCATCATTGCCAGGACAGCCTGAGGGGGATAATATATTCCCTCATGGGCTGTATGGCGCCACACACATTATTCATCTTTATATGGCCAGAACGGGACAGAGTGAGGGAGAGAGACAGAGTAGGGTCATCTGAATTTTCCATCCATTTCAGCATTTCACAAAGTGTTAGTAGGGGACGGATGGAAATGGCTGTTAGTGGCCATGCAGAGGTTGCTGATGTTCCAGTTGTGCAATAGCTAGTTTTCCACTCCACCTGTTCAGCAGTAACTTCCATACTGAAGATCTGCAACAGTTGTAACACTAATATGACATTTGCTAAGCTGTAATTCCCTTCATAGGTCTTAAGCTGCTATAGCAATTTAGCCATCATAAATAAATGATTGCCAGTTGGATTTCGCTGCCTCATCAACCAAGTCAAGCATGGCCCATGGACAAGAACTGGCACCGCTATTGATATCATCTCACCGGGCCTCTATCTTTGAGTTTTAGAGTTTGATGTCACTTTGTGTAATAAAGCCATTAAGCGAACACTTCAGGCCTCCCGTTCAATCTGCATGTAAACCAATTAAGATGCCACTTCCAGGCAGGTTCCTTTCGTTCGTTAATTCTCAAACGAGCCCTCTCGTGGCCATTAACTTTCAAACGAGGTCTTTCTTTGTGGCATAACTTTCTCAAAGGCAATACATGGGTAGAATAAAAAAGGAAACAAAGCGAATGACAAAATGAAGGCTTTTAGCTACTGTTTCATAACTAAACCTAGAAGGAACTTAAGTGCATTAATGAGATAGGCCCTCCAGTACTGGAGCGCTATATGGCAAAGCTAGAGCCTTGAGGATACCAGAGTAATTCAGCGCCACTGCAGATATGCGTAGTCGAAGAACATAAATTGTGCCTTCCTGCAAATCACTGGGGTTTAATGCATTTTGAAAACCAGGGTTTACCCAGACCGTTGGTTCTGTTGGCTCTGGATACTAAATGAATCTACTCTATAGCACAGTAAATTGTGTATGTCCACAATTCTGTCTGACCAATTTTCATTAGTGAGATACGGCAGGTTCAGATGTTGCCCTTGCTGTAATTATCCCTTAAAAGTGTGGGCATGTTTTCCAGCCTAACACAAGAATTGATTTGATCTTCCTTGCATATGACCTGGTTTGTACATTTGGATATACAACATGCCATATATACTGTACGATACTCTTCGAACCAGAAGGTTTTTACAAGGTTGAAGGCATAAAATATTGATCATTATAATATACCAAAACGAAAGCAAAATTCAAAAATTTTTAAATCAGCAAGCTCCGAGATTGCCAGGGCTATCTAGCGCAATACCAAACCCTACATTCCAGCTTTCCGACTTTCCAAACTATCCAACATCTTAGCTGTTTTTGTTATTATCATTTTGTTGTTATCATTTCTTATATAGTTGTACAAGTTGTACGAGGACTATGTGGCAGACGCTCTACATAAATGGATTAAAAAAAATAAATCTCCAGTGTCAGCACTTTCATACAGTTAAAGGTAAAACTTCAAGTTTTCTGCCATGGGGCAGTGTTCAGTACCAAGGGCTGTTTGGTTTTCCTGGAAAATGACAAGCTGCATCTGCTGTTGAGTATTTTCCTCTTACCGCATGCCTTACTTACTTCTTCTATTTGCTGTAATATAGAATAGCTAATGCTTCATCTGATTACTGACATACAACATAATACACTCATACAGTACAAATTGCCTTCATTTGCCTCTACTATAATCAACATATATTAGCTCTGCATGCCTAACAAATCACAAACTGTGTGAAAAGTGACCCTGGGAAAACGTTCAAGAGTAGCTATTTTTTGTGCAAAAACAACAAAGGCCTCACATGACTTGACTTACTCATACGTGAATGGTACATGTCAGATAAAATATATACACCTTCATGACCTCCATTAGAAACCAGCCTATTTGCGAAGGCAAATATTTACACAAATGATTGTGTGTCACGTCTTCAATCACCACACCGGCAGTTATAATTAGCAAACAACCTCCATTGTAGTGGATTAGTATAGAAGAACTAGACTGCACTCATTGAATGTTTACATTGAGTAGAGGCTTTTATCCCAGGGGTCCAGCTTTATTTAAAAAAAAAAAAAAAAGAAATGTGGCTCCTCTGTGGTAGTTCTGGGACTAGAACTCAACGACATTTCTACAAAATTTTGGCTACTATTACACTACTATATACTACACTATATACTACTATTGTCTGAATGCTGACTGTCCAAGAGCTGAGCCATGCAAAGGAGCGAGCTGTTAATATTACATCCAGAAAACACATTTATAGGACACGGATTGTAGCAGGAGTTTCAAATGAACAGATTCCCATCTTCAAAACACACAGGTTAGTGTTCATGCGTTGACGAGCAATGAAAGAAAGGGAGAAACAATACAACAGAATTTCTCTGAGGAGGTAAAGAGAAAAGGCATGCAAACTTTTGAGTAGGACAACTTGTTACTTTGCAGCACCAGGGGAAGGGACTGTCTTTTAGACTGCTAAAGCTTTATATAAGTACATTAATTTATATTGTATTTATATTATTATATTTATATTATTTTGTTCTCACAGGTGAACCTGGCCTTATGTATATATATATCGATATATATATATGTATGTATGTATATATCAATAGATACAGATAGCTAGACAGATATAAATATAGATATAGTTATAGATGTTTCATACTGTTACACAGTCCTCTGACTCTGTGCTAAGTATTTCCAAAAAGTAAAAAAGAGGATTAAAAAAACAACAACAACAAGGCAAAGCCCAAAGATGCATATATGCACCTCTGGGAAATCAGGGAAACCCAAATAAAAAAATTTCTTTCTCATGCATGTACATCAGGCTTCATGGAGTCGACTTTTGTTTTTGTTTTTTTTGGTTTTGCTTTAAAAAAAAGGGGAAAAAAGACAGAAAAAATACCTTTGTCTTCGCCACCCTCATTATTGGTGAAATCAGCACGTTGATTGTATGTGTTGGCTCCTACTGTCGACGACAGGAGAAAAATAACACAGGGGATAAATGGGGAACAGACTTTTAAGAACAGCAGGTTTTTAGTTTTGTCTTTTCTAAAAAAAATTGCCTAAAATACAATTCAAAAATTGTTCAACGATTTGGTTCCAACTGCTAAGAAATGACGTGAATGGTCCCACGTCGATATCCTAAGCTTCAGTGGATAATCTGACCTGGATACAGTAGATTTGTAGCTAAGACCTGCTACTATAATCATAAAGACAGTCCTCTGCTCATCCCTGGACTCACACCATTTCAACACGGTACTGTAGTACTGTTTGCCTTTATATGTTATAATTGTAGAAGAGTAATGATCTCTAATCTGATTCTCCGATGTCACCCAGAAGAGGAGGAATTCCCATTTCCGCTCCAGGTTTCTACCTCATGTCATCCCAGCGCATTTTCCTTGCCACTGCTGACTGGTTGTAAATCTACATCAAGATTTCGCTAAAGCTGCTTTGGAACAATGTCTGTTGTTAAACACGCTACCCAAATAAAATTAGATTGACCTGAGGTATGTATTAATACAACCTCGTATCTGAGAACATAGTCATTAACTTCAAGTTTAGCTCTTTAGTGCAACGTCCCTGTCCTCACCTTTATTAAACATGGTCTTAAACAAAAGAATCTTTTTGAACAAATGAAGACATCTTTTCCGTCGTAAAAACAAGCCACGGATGAACAGTAATTAAAGACTATAAATATGAATTCAAATGTTCAACCAGTGAATCATCATTTGATTATCAAGTCATTCCAAATGTGGAAAACAACACAGGGCAGCCATTTAGTTCATTAGCAGCTTTGCTAGGCCCTTAATGAGATAAAGGTTAGTGGAGCAAAACTCTCTGTGCTCTGTCCACGACCTAATCCTGAATAATTATATCTGGCTGCCAGCTGATACCAAAAACGAGGGCCACAGCAATGCTACAAGATTTTAGTAGCAAAAAATTCACCAGAATTCAGCATCTGAATTCACCAGAAGCCTCCGAATAAGCATATGTGGGTGTAAGTCATCTGGGAACATCCTGGTCAAAGGACAGGTAAGATGGCGGCGGTCTACGACCAAATTGTGTCCTTATTACTCGCTTGCATACTAATAGTATATACTACAGTCTCAGTAGACTAGTAGGTACTTAACCAACGTTAGTACATACTGAGTATTTGGATGCAGCTCTAGTCTCAGTGAGGGTTGATGCTAAATTCAAATATCCCTTAGACACCTGCAGCACAGAGTAAGAATATATATAAATACTTTACCCCAAATTACTAACTTACACACACCCAGGGCTATACTGTGCTAAAACAAAAAAAGATAAATAATGTAAAATTTCACTTTGTACTACAACCCATGTGACATTTCTAACACCATTGCTAAATGTTTATGAAAACAACCTATAGTCCTGCTAACACCAAATTACAGTCTTCACCTTAGCCAGGTCAGCAATTTATTGCCAGTGCATCTCTTTAAACTTTTTCACGTTAAACTATTTAGCAACATGAACTAAGCTACCTAAAATCAGCATTGCGCTAACATCAGCCAGCTAAGTGGCTAGATAAGCCCATGTTATTTCTTCAGAAATTAGACTTTTACCAAGTTTGTTAACAGGCCAATTTTGGTCTACTTTTTAGTCTAACTACATCAGACAGAAAGTAGGCTAAATATTACGTTACATAATGTAGTAAGCGAACTTGCATTGTGTGAATAAAACTAGCAGCCAAATTCGCTAGCAACAAGTGTTAGCCTAGATTAGTGACTATTGTCCAATAACATGTGGGAGAGAATTAATAACGGCTAAACTGAGTACAAATCTCTATCTTTAAACTGATCCTGCCGCGTGAGGTTTTGTATACATGATGAAGAACTCAACTCTCATCAGGATGGCTAGATGTGAAGGTACTGAGTAATCAGACATTCACAGGTAAGCGGATACAGAATGACTATCAAGAATCCTTGCATCAGCTGTCAGAATTTGATGTTTCAATGATTACAAAAGGTCGATTTTGGGCTTGTCTTTAATCCATCCATCCATCAATCCATTATCTATCTTTCCTATCCGTCAGGGTCATGGGGAAGCTGGAGCTAATCCCAGCTGAACTCGGGTGAGAGGTGGGGTACACCCTGGGCAGGCTGCCAATCTATCACAGCTCTGGCTTGTCTTTAATGCTTATCTATATCCAATCATTGTTGAATTCATGATTCTAATTAGCCAGAAGGTGTTTCTATTACAACATTTCAGTGGTGCCAGCTTCAAACGCAGTAAATCTAATACATTATCCATTCTATAGTCACAACTTACACGGGTACTAGTCATTACACATAAACTGCTTTTTTGTTTTCTATTCAATTGTGCAGGCAAATAAATAATATATGAAGTTTCGGATGAAGTGATATTTCCAGTGGTATAATTATTATACTACTATTAGTAAGTATTATTACACAGAATTTGCCTTCTGTTTTTTACATGATGCAAAGCACATATGTCTAATTATAGACATTTTTATTACTGGTTATTATTTGAATGCACTTAAATACTAGAACAAAGTGCAACTTTTAAAGGAATTTGGCAACGCTAACATGCATCTCCAGAGCTCAAAAATAATCGTTCTGAATTTCGGCATCTTAGTCTTGCAGTGACTCAGCCAGAATCTGCATGCACAACAAAACGAGAAAGGAAACGGTCACCATTTAATGCTGCTGTCACATTATTCCCTGCTGTAAAGATGAGGTAGGAGGATTATGGCATATGAGTCACTGTGAAGAACTTAACTGATGACTTGTTCCCTGTTCTCTACATTCTGACGGAGTTCGGCTGGTGCATTTGGGCTAACACATGCTCAGCGCTATTGATATCTCTGAGACGAAGGAAATTAACGTAGCATGCCAGAATGTGGCTGCCAACCGTGACATCATCAGACGGGGAGAGAGATGACTCAGTACCAACGTCTGCACCATTATCGGTTATGTCGATATGTGTCAGAGAGGCGCAGCTTACTTTGCGCCATGAACGTATTGATCTAGGACAAATCGATTGGAGGTCACTATTTATTTATGCGGATAATTAAAGCAGGATGGCAGCATGCTACAGGGACGCATCAGTCATGAGTTCACGATGATGCCTCAGTGGCGTCCGAGAGAGGAATTACTGGAAATGGAGAAATTTATTAGCAGTACTCGCTCTAAATGAATGGCCATCATCAAAACACACAGGAGTTAGAGGAACTGCTAGGTAAACACACAGGCTGTGTGCGTGTGTGTGTGTGTGTGTGTTCGTATGGTTGCATGGCTGCCCTCGTTTCCAGGCTTGGCTCATGGACATTTCATTGCCACAGCTCACATGCCACTAGTTTTCTGTCCGAGACAGGATTCAACAGCCTCTTTCTCTTCTGCCTGGGTCATCTTATCGCTCCAACACATTCCCCTGCTTTAGGCTATACATCTGTGTTTTCAGTCAATCCAAGAGCCCTTGGATATCTTCAACACCTAACTGGATTGACTCATCAAACTCAGAACAATCTTATGAGAATGAATTCTATCTGCTTTCATTACATAGAAAAACCTATAACCATGTCTATACTCACCAAGCATTCAGATATAATTCATATGGCCAAAAATATGTGTACACCTGACCATCACACCCATATGTGGTTCTTCCCCAATCTGTTGACACAAAGATGGTCTTTGTATTATTGGTTGGTTGGTTGTCTACATCTTTCCCTCCTCCTGTGTGGGGGTGATGTGGACAGGGTTTGTGGAAAGGGCCAAGGGGCTTGAGGGTCTTTTAGCTAACTAGAAGAAAGCCTTCCTAGAAAAGGGAAGCAAAGGGGGACCAACTCCATATTAATGCCCTTGCTTTTGGAATGGGATGTTCAACAAGCACATATCGCTGTGATGCTTAGGTGTCCATAAACTTCTGGCCTGGCCATAGAGTGTCTTTCTTTATGAGCAATAATATACCTCAGAAAATGATAAATGCTCACTTTTCCAAGCCTTGCTTCATATAGGAGGCAGGTGCGATGGCAGAGTGACCAATTATTCCCATGATTTGCTCGATTAACTCCAGTAATTCAGAGAAAATTGGACCAAATATGCGGGTCGATTATGTTCTATTATTTTCCGTTTTCCAAAGTTTATGTTTTTTTTATTATTATCTTCCTGTAACAGCATATCCGGAAGTGTTTTATTCCTCTTACAACACAGCAAATTGCCACTGACGCCATTTAATATTTATTTAAAAACATCATATTTGTATCCATTTATAGGTACATTGTATGCAGTTGAACATCAGTGCGTGTCATATGAAGAAGAAACAACAACATTCTCTGCACTGAAGACTTGACTATGTAAAACTGACACTGGAGAGTCCTTCCATAAATGTTAAATTAATATCTTATCTAAAATCTACTTATTATTATTATATTAGATTATATGAGATATCTGGCATGTCCCATTATATGCGCTTACTATAGACATGATATCTTATCAGAACAAGTGCATTAATATAAACCTTGCAGCTGGAACTACTGTCAGAGCTGCTGTTATACGAAATTAATCAACATTTTCTGCCCAGTCAGAAGTGAGAATTCAACAGTGCTGAGGTGAATATTGCCACACTAATCAATCGCCTCTCCTACACTCAGCCTTCTTTTTATTTTCACGACAATTAAAGAATTGGCACCCCGTCTGCATTACTGCGGGCCAACAACCTATCTGTGTCTCATACCACCGTGCCACTGATTCACATTTTAATGTGATCTGAAAAGCAATGTTTTCAATTGATTTCAAGCTAAAGAAACCGCTTTTCAAATAGTATTTCACTAACTGATCAGACGGTTAAAAGCCCATTACTAGCTAATACTAGACAAAACAAAAATAAATAGAAATCAGTGTGGCTTCAACATCATGGCAGTGATAACCACATGGCCGCTGCACTGTAAGAGGGTTGCAATAATTACACATAATAGAGATAACTATCTGAGTCTGTTCCATATGGGAGCCACATACTGTTCCGTGACATCTAGCATTTCCATCCCATGGAGATTCTTCATACAAGCTCTGTTTCAGCATTTACACAAAGCGGCTATTATGCTGTCGGAGGTGGGGGGGTGTGGTGGCGCTTGCTGGAGGTAACAAGCAGTGATTTATCAGAACTGCTCTTTTCCTATTTCCCTCTCTGCCTCTGTGAATGGCTTGTTTTGAATGACTGCCCGATGGAGAGTGGACGCAGCAAATGCAGGCAATTAAAGAGTGGAGAGGAGCCCGCTGCGGCATTGTCTCCTCACCCAGAACACGCCCCACCCACGCTCAGGCTTTCATTCTGATTAATTCCTGATGAAATAAAATGTCCCTCTGCTTTCACATCACTCGCCGCAGAAAGGATTATGTCCGGGTCCTTCGCCGCTCTTCAGTGCCATTTCTAATGTAGACAATGAAAAAATGCACGAATGAACAAACAAATCGCAAAATATCCTAGAGAGTGTCATCAATCTGCAAGACAATAAGGCCACGATTCAGTAAAGGTGCACAAAAGCTTGATACCATGCAGCCAATTTACTAACAGGGTCTATTGAGGATTGTGTTTTTGTCTTGTCAGTTTGCCTTAACGTGCAATATTCACTTTGGGATGTTTCTACATGAAGGTGCAAAATACAGAGCATTATCAATGCAAATAGATTTGTTATTAATTAATTTCACCCACGTTACACTGTTCACATGTTTACATGCGCAAATGAATACATTTGAATCACATGTTTTAATGTAGGGAGTTGGGAGAACTGTTTCAGTGTTGAGCTGAATCTAACTTATGTAAAATAATTCAAAAGTCTTTCCAGTAATTATTTAAATACTACCATAGTGAAGTTGGTTTCGTTTAAAATTACTGCCCGTTACATATGTTCACTCAACCGCATGACATCAGCATTTAAACAAAGCAGGTGGAATTCTTATGTACCTTACTATTAAAACATACTAATATCTGAACTATGTTATTCATTTATTCATAGCATATCAATCAATTCTTCGTACCATGTCACTACTGGCATTTATCGAATGCAAATCCACATTTACATTTTGTTTCCCCTGCCTTCCAGTTGGCATGTGCTGTAATTCACACAGTTTTTCTTTGTAAATCACCCACAGTATGGGGACATTTTGTGTACACAGTTTATCCCAATGCACACACAATGTCACAAGTCAGGGTTCAGGTAATGGACTCAGAGATAGCCAGCTCTGGAGAGGCTTGGAGATGAACCCGGTTTACCATGTTAACCATGTACTCCGGGTTCTTTCTGAAAGCAACTCCATTGCATCTAGAAGGAGCAAGATGTTTTGATATTACTTGGAGTTTCAAAGGGCAGTTGTGAGACCTAAAGCATGATCAGAGGTCCAAAGACATCATTCGCTTTTTACAAGACCAGAGTCCATTAATAAACATATCTCTATATTCGGTATTAGCAGTGTGACTATCGGTATCTGTTTCGTACTCCATATCCATCTATCCATATCCGTATATGTATTGGGATTTAAACCCAAAGTGGGTGAGTCCTTAAACCAAACTATACCAATATCCGAACACCTAAAATCACTGGGGGAAAAACACAGCAGTAGAAATGTGAGACTGCCATTTGGGGTGAATACCTGCTCTAACACTTCCTCAACTTCAGGTGCTTTATACGAGTTGACAAGCTAGAGATTTTTTTTTTTTTAACCCTGCTAACGTATTCATTATTTTGTCTATACCTGCCTGTGATATTTTATAATAAATTTAACTGGTTCCAAAAATATGAACAAACAAGTAGCCTAATTTAAACCACCACAACCCTGACTAGGCAGTTACTAAGGAGGAAGAAGTCAATGCTATAAATGTTAATGAATGTGATCTTTGTTTTGTCCCGCAAGCTTATATGTGACCACACTCTCATGCGTGCATGAACAGAAGACTTCCTGCCCCAGTCTCCAACCGACTGCCTGTGAACCTTTCTGGCAAGCATTCCATAAAACCAAAGAGTGCTCCTCCTAATCATATCTCTTTAGACCACATTATCTGTTCATTCTAAATAATATATTCATATTCTGTTACATCCCTAATACAAGTGCTTATTTATAATAAGCTACAGGTTTTGATGAGGTACTTGAATGTATTTTACCACTGGATAGATGGAACCTTTCAGGTTCCCATCAAATCAAGGTGTACATAGACTCTCTAGTACTTTTTCGGAGTACCGCTTAAAATTACATTCATTCAAACTTTTCCCATTATTTCAAAGTTATGGCTGAACCTTGCAGAAAAAAGCAACTGTAACACTATTGCAATTTTAAGAGCCTCACTCAAAGCCTCAGTGGCAGCAAAGGGCATAATAATGTCCCGCACTATGAAGGCAATGACTTTATTTCCTGCAGCCCCACTGCACTGGTATATGGTACATACTTATTTGCCCAGCCAGAATCAAAGTGGAAGCCCTCCAGTTGCTAGTCAGCAGTCCTAACCACTCAGCTATCAGCACCATCTTTGTTAGTAGGTAGCAGACCCCTAGCAGGAAGATATGCAGAGATTATTTCATGCCTGCTGAGTCACGCCGGCTTTCCACATGGTTCGAGAATCAAGTCCCTCACACAACTTGCCCCCTCAGGTTTCCCATCTACTTAAAGTGATCGTCAGAGTACATCATAAAGGTGAACATGGCTACAGAATCTTTTTGAAAAGTTGAATCATTGTATTATTGTGTGTTGGTCATTTGTATCCCTTTTGTATCTTTTGTCCATTATCATTTGTTTAGTCGAGTTTCCAGATAAAAGTCAAGGTTTACCACTAAATATAATGGATTTATAACATCTCACGGCATAGAAGAAAATATTTACACCACAGTTTTCTTTTACATTTGAACCAACGAGAAGATATAATTTTGTGGCGAAGACCACACTCAGATAAGCACCAAGCAAGTGTCCACCTTTGAAAAGATGCGTTGCGATATTTGGTGTTTATGAGATCTCACTCTGACTGAGTTTCTCGACTGAAGAAAATCAATACTGTTAAGATCTCTTCTGAGAGCCTCAGCAGTCTGCACAACCAGCTCCCTTGCCACTGAGCCAAATGCTTTGCGGGGGTTCTGAGGTTTGATTATTATTTTTCTTCAATATTCTGGTATCTGTATCAGCTTTCGATACATTCTGAGACTTCTGCAAGAGGGCACCAAGTTGTGATTTTCAGAAATCAAATCATTACAGAGATGAATATAACAAATTCTCTTAAAATACTTGAAACAACAAAAGTGACATACCATCCTCAGTGGGCACATAGATGTTCAGGTATAGACAGTCTTCGCTTTGGTCCTGCACGTAGGTTACCACTGTATCCAAGTTAGCAGTGAACCATACAGGTAACATATCATTGAGTAAAAAGCGGTCTTCCAGAAACTGGGGACACACTGGGGCAAACTGTGTGGCATTTCGGATGCCTGGCCAAGACATGGGTGGCTCTGGAGGCTGAAACCTCCTCTCGCCTGTGGGCGGCAGAGCATAGGGAATCCCCAAGTACTGTTCCACAGGTCCCAGAATCTCATTAGGCAGTGATGTTTTTAAGCCTCTCAACTTGCCATAGTTTGTTGTGACAACTGGATACTGTTGCCCTTGGGCCACTGCTAAGCATGAAGCTACCATTACTACAATCCAACAGATTCGGTGTAGATTGGCAAATGGCTGGACCATGGTTGTAGGTATCCATGTGGTTCCTCCTTGCCGTGACATGGTCCAGCTGAGGATGGGGAGAAGACTGTATCTACGGTCCTATAATCCCACCTGAACAGATGAGGTGAAACCCCTGTCTCAGGCTATGATGGGCAGCTTATAGGCAAGACACCCTCCAATCACATCACCAACACTAGATCCCCCCATCCCAAGGAAACAGGTTTTGCTTGGTGTGGTAGCTTTAAATCTGCCAAACAGCTACCCTTTGATAGAAACAAAAATGGTAGCTCCGTCTTCTTGGCTGTCTTCCACTGTAACTACTTTCCGCTCTTCACTCCATCTTCAATGGTTTGCCTGCAGGAAAAACAATACAATCCATTAAAATACATGCTTACTGATACCGACAAACACAGCATAGTTGAAATCCCTTAAGTCAAAGCAGTAAGCCTGTAAAGTATATGCACACTCAGCCCAGCAGTTCCAGGTCACCTCACACGATCGTAGTTGAAACTGGGATTCATCATTTTGAAATATGATTCTTATCGCAGATACCCACAGTTTGTAAGCAATCTAGAAAACTGAGGATCAAATATCCACGTTAGATGTGGAATAGTTGCAACGTAACCATAGAACACCATCGATCTGTTTCACAGTCGCTGCAACTGAAGCAATCAAAAAGGTTGCTTATCAAAAAGGTTGCTTATCTAGAGAAGTCTAACCATGACTAATTTATTCTCTATGGTTGAACATTTAGATGGGAAATTAAGATGTCCAAAGTTTTTTTTTCTTCTTTTCTTTCACTTCTGCAGTGATTTGCACATCCTCCCATTGATATCCATTAGTCATCACTTTAATTAGAAGTTCACCAAGATCACTAATTACAGATTTATAACTAGGGATGCTTCCATCTTGGTTTGATGATGAATGGCTATTAATGTGCCACACTGCTTAGGCACTGCTTGAACTCTAGATCTTCAGATCGACAGCTCTTCAAGAGATATAAATTTGCCAGAGGAAATGAAGTAATATTTCAGAAATGGCCAAAGGTTTGTGGACACCTGACCATAACACCCATATGTTGAACATTTGAACATCCTACTCCAGAGTTAATCCCCCTTTACCGTTATAATAAACTCCACCCTTCTGGGAAGGTTTCCACTAGATTGCGAGGATATGGCTGAGGGGGATTTGCCCATTAAGCCGCAGGTTTCCCCTGTACACAAAGCAAGGTCCACATTGGTGTTGAAGAACTTGAGTAGTTTGCACAGAGCCCAAAAAGAAATGGCAGTCCATTTCTTCATACACCTCATTATGTGCACAGGGGCATTGTCACGCTAGAACAGGTTTGGGCTCTGTAGTTCCAGTGACGGGAACCTGTAATGCTACAGCATAACAAGACATTCTATACAAAATTGTGTGCTTTCAAGTTTGGGGAAGATCCACATGAGCGTGATGACCAGATGTCTACATACATTTAACCAGATATTGTATATGAAGTGCAAAATCTTTCAGCTTTTGGAATGGATTCAGACCTTTCAATATTTATATGTTTTTACATGTAGAAACTCTGCATTTGTACTTTGTTCAGTAGTACACTCGTGATTTTGAACTCTCTGAAATTACCAGTAACCACCAGATGCTTGGGGAAGAGTTGCTGCTTGTCTGTTTTAATTAAGGTGTAAATACTAATTGCAAAATTCATATTAATTAGTGTACGTACCAACTTTTTTTGCTAGAATAGGAAGCAAAGAAGTGTGCATGTAAACCCACCTGGCAGGGTTAGCAGGTCTTTAGTTTCAAAGCATCTTAATTGCATGGATTGATCATGCATATTTGGTTCGCGTTATTGGACTAGATTTATAGAGAGAGGAGATGAGTGGGCTTTTGTTCGACAGTCTTAATGATTGAGTCGTACAATAAAAACGGAAGCCATTTTCGTAATGAGAGTCTGAGGTGCCCTGAATGTCTGATCCAAGACCAGATTCCAATGGGTGAATATTAGCCTTAGTTATAACACTGGAAACCACAAAGGTGACCACAGACCAGTGCGTTTAGCCTTAACTTCTGCACCACGTCTAAAGCAAAAGCTGGTTTTCCAAGAAAGCAAAACTGTGGAACGAAGTTAACTGCAGTACTGCATCTTGCAGAGCAATCTGAACAGATGGAAGATAATAGTTCTCATGAGAAGTTGAGTGCTCAAGCAAAGCAAGGCAGCTATAATACACTAACTGAGATCCTCACATTAAATTAAACTCATCGGGGGACATACCATCTCAAAATGTTTTACTACAGTACATCATACCAGTGGTCACTAGAGGAAGCACAACCATTTCTACCTCAGATGTTTAGCATTAAAAGTGTGTAGAAACAAGACATCTACAGGAAGCATCTGCTTTGACAATACTTGCTGCTGCATTCTCCAAAAATTGCATATTTATGACAAAGTTTCAAATGAAGACTGATCACTTTTAAACAACAGTTTTTACCAGATACCACTGTTTTGTATATTTTGTCTTAAATTTTGTTATTTAGTCTAAACTGGTTCCATTAACTCAGGTTCAAAGAAACTGGAGGTACTAAATGTATTAATATTCCAGTTATTCTGGCATCATTTTGGTCTTTCGTTCCTCACGAATACTATAAATATTGTCATGGGATGAAATTTTAGGACCCTTCTCAAGCTCGGCTTCTTTCCAGGCAGATGGACCGCGGTGTTCCGCCTGTAATTTTGTTTCCAATGCAGAAAGGACATGAAAAAATAAATAAATAAATAAAAATAGTGTAAAAATATTTCCACCATGTTTTTCAAGTCTAGGGGCATCCAGCATCTACAGAAGAATCGATACACTTTGAACTAGCATTGGAAGGTGTATTCCAGGTAAAGACTGGTTTTATTGCACCGGTCTGGCACAGTGAGTTAAAAATTTACGGAAGAAGATCATAGAGCTTAACTATTGCTCTGTAAAGAAGCTGCGTCAAGAAGCGAAGGTAAGCCAAAAAAAAACCAATTAAGACAAAGAACGAATAACATTTGACAGGTTTATTTGTACATTTTGCATCAACCAATTGTTATAATAGGCATCACAAAAGCTTGGTTTCCTTTCAAACGCTGCAGTTTTAAAAATACAAATGAAACTACAAATGAAGCTGGGCTTCCATTATTTATAGTCCTGCAAAATTCCTTAGAAACTTTCACTTCTTGGTCTATCTAAACAGTGCATGATTACATTTATGTTTAGATAGATATGAAGCTATAACACTGAAACATGTGATTTAGGCTCATTATGCCATTATGGCTATTATTTAAAAAAGCTGTTTCCATCATTCTTTTACACATTTCTTTTTTTATAGCTGGGCCATTGATTCCATCCCAGCCAAGAATAAAAAGACTTTTTTGTATATATA
>JAQQZX010000010.1:3895502-3906166 GCA_030068355.1 Notoglanidium maculatum
GAAGGCCTGCCTCAGTGCCTCATTTATCCCTGAATGAAACGAGCCTGTGATATCAGAGAGAAGCCTCAGATGTGACACCCTTTACCCTCATTTAAACCTAACATCCAAAAGCCTGGGAGAGGGTGAAAATAGCTAGAAGATAGTGTTCATTGTGTGTGTGTGTGTGTGTGTGATAGTCTGTGATAACTCATACGAATTTCAATGAAGGTACCAGGCTTTTCATTTGCATTTTAATTATTCTAAAAGATCTGGTAGAAGTCTAAGGGGCAGGGATCCGATCAAGTGTCGAATGAGACAGCCACATGCTAGGGTGAAGCTATTTCCAGCTGGACCAGTAAGGAGAAAGGGAAAGAAGGAAACAAAGAAGATAAAGCTGCTGGTGACCTTTCGGTGAACTTTAAAGAAGAGAAGTGACAGTTCCACTGCCCTAAACGCACCCGCTATCACCTATTCAACATGGCCAGCTCGATATTTTTCTTCCTGAGCCGAGCTCCCTCCACATCTTTCTAGCTACTGAGAGAATGAGGACAGGGACCCCTGAGAGATGTGAGTGAATAGAGCAGAGGACTTATTCAAAGGTGACGGTTGTAGTGTGTTGCTGGCGATCCAGACTGAGACAGAGAGAGAGAGAGAGAGAGAGAGAGAAAGGGCTGAAGCTCCAGCACCTTTCCACTGCTGCGATATGGAACAGAAATAAATATCGACCCTTATAGACAGAAGGTTTTGGTGATAAAGAATCGGATGCCTTTACATTTAAGAGTCAAACACTAGAATGCAGGTCCCTGTGCGGATGTTTAAGGAGATTGCACAAGTGTAGGCCAAACCCGATTGGAAATCAATCGGTCTCAATCGCCTGCTTGTAGCGATGGATGTCGTCAGGCACGTGATGAGCCGTTTTTGGGCTCCGTAGGTGTGAGCAGACTCTCGTCTATGTGGAGGTAAGCTTTTATCTAGGGGCAGAATGACAAGTCAGGGAGTCACTCATGGAATCTAATCAACCCACCAGAATAACACATTACTAAAATGTCAGGTTGGAGGTCTTGTCATTAAATTTCACTCATCCACTGATATGGCACACCAACACCACTAGCCTACATTTCGACGAATGTCATTTAAATGACGGGTTATGCATAATCATGAGTCAGACGACATGAAAGAGGCGATGGAAGACATGCAAGGTTAACGCGCATGCGCAGTTCCAGACGAGTGCCCTGTTCGCACCTTGCTGCTTATGCAGATGTCCACAGTACCACCTTGCGGCTTAGTGCGGGACTGTGTGCGCGCGCGCGTGTGTGTGTGTGTGTGTGTGTGTGTGTGTGTGTGTGTGTGTGTGTGTGTGGAGAAAGTGATGAGGGTTAGACCAGACCCGATCGGACGCACTGCATCTTCAGATAAGAGAAGGGAGAGAGGAACGCTGCGGTTCTTTATTTATTTTTTCCTGCAATTTAAAAAAAAAACACACGTCACACTTCTGACTCGAGCCGGAAGTCTGCATGTTTTCTGGATGTTTCCAAATAAGCAGACGGTGCGTGGAGTTTTCCTTTGAGTTACGATTAAAGATGCCATTGCCTCTCAGCTTTAGTACCACATCCTGATCATCCTCATTCCCCACTGCCTGTAACCCCACACAATAACCTACTGAGCTCCAGAAATTATAACCTCACACCATTATTTAAAAAGTGCCACAGGTAAGTCATGGTGGCAAATTAGACCTGTGGATATTTTTTTTATTTTTTTTTTCTCGGGCACTTTTTTTTTTAACCTCTGGTCAAAGATAGCAGTTTTGCTGAAACCCAAACCCGTGCATCACATTATCTGTAGCGCGCGCGGGTTAAATAGTTCCAAGGACTGTGGGATAGATTTAAAAGTCAAACCCACATTAGAGAGTGCAGACAGTATGCATGTCTGTCACAATCCTCAGGCTGGTTTGCAAAAAAAAAAAAATGTCTGCGCAGCTCCTTTTGCTGTGCACTGGGCAGAACTCGAAGCTGGACGAGCACAAAGCAGCCAAGCAAAACAACACAGAACAAAATTTAGGCTACATAAACACACACGCTCACACACACACACACACACACACAGTCGCTGTGGTGTCTCTTACCTGTGCAATATCTGCATCACAGGACTCTCCCCAAGCTGCGCACCGACTTCACGGGATATGGCCAAACATGGACATGCAACAAACGAGATGGAGAACAGAAAGCAAAGTGCCCAAAAATCCTTCGGTCCCCGGTCCAAAAAAAACAACAACCCAAAAACATCCAATCCAAACAGTCCGATGAAAAGACGAAAAGAAGCGACAGCGTGCTTGATCCGGGTGGATTTTTGCAATGCGCTCGAGCATTCAAATGCAGAGATTCAGGTTGCCTCAACAGAGCAAGACGGAGAGATTAAAGGGAGAGACACCAAAGCTGGACCTCTCTCTCTCTCTCTCTCTCTCGCTCTCTCGCTCTCTCAGTTGCCATTGGACTGCGCCGAGTGAAATTTACAAAGCCCACAGCCAATAGATTGCCGCATTCACTCCATCACCGTTAACCAGCTGCGAAATCCTTTTAAACTTCACCCAGTGCGCGCGACTCCGACTGCACTGAAATGCTCATGTTGCGCGTGCCAATGTTTTTTTTCTCCTTATTCTTCTTTCTATCTCTCTCTGTCTCTGTCTTTGCTTTGACAGTCTAATGTGTGATGGGTCATGGATATTTTTTCTCATTCTTTGACTCTCCCATTACATGCATCACGTCCCTGATCTGCGCACTACTGATTTCCGGAAGTTATTATAATTACCTGAGAGTGGGCTATGATTAGCGCGCGGCACGCACTTTATTCATGTGTCATAAAGGGACTGCTTGGGTCTCGCGCGCGGCGTGCCGAGGACGTGTTGTGGTGACGTCGAGAAGCGCGCGGGAAAAAAAAAAGAAAAGGAAAAAAAAAAGATCAAAAAGCATGCACCGAGGCGCGCGCACCAACCCTCAGGGCCTCGGAAATGAATTCGGGATACAGCAGTGGCCAAGGGTGACCTGTGTGAGATGAGGAGTGTGTATGAGAGAGTAAGGGAGAAAGAAAATGTATCCATCATTTACGTGTGTATCCATCATTCCCTGCTCGCGCCTTCCACTGCTTAGGGTAAAAAAAGACTATCATAAAGTGCTCTCTGTCATCCGTCATTATTAGACACTGCAATGTGCTGTGATGTGTAAGAAAATCATCGACTCTGTATTTCACACTGCAAGACATACTTGATCGAGTCCAAATTACTGCTCTGATCTGATTTCTGAAGTGTGCCCTGTATCTGACAACATGCGCATGCAAAAGTACAATCATGGGAGAAGAATGACACTTTGACAAAAGAAAAGTTACTAGAAATTTATCGCATGTAGCTAGTGAACTTCAAGGTGAGAGACCACATAGAAAATAGCTTTTTTTCCACCCTTTAAAATTGGAAATAAGCAGAAAATGGTTAGCACTGTCGCCTCACAGCAAGAAGGTTCTGGGTTCGAACCTGCCAGATAAATGGGGCCTTTCTGTGTGGAGTTTGCATGCTCTTCCCGTTCTTGTGTGGGTTTTCTCCAGGTGCTCCGGTTTCCTCCCACAGCCCAAAGACATGCAGATTAAATCAACTGGCTACTCTAAATTGCCCATAGGTGTGAATGCGAGTGTGAACGGTTGTTCGTCTCTGTGTTTTGCCCTGTGATAGGTTGGCGACCTGCCCAGGTGTGTAACCCACCTC
Organism: Notoglanidium maculatum; assembly: GCA_030068355.1. Classification (NCBI taxonomy): domain Eukaryota; kingdom Metazoa; phylum Chordata; class Actinopteri; order Siluriformes; family Auchenoglanididae; genus Notoglanidium; species Notoglanidium maculatum. The sequence continues at coordinate 3,899,230 of JAQQZX010000010.1, forward strand.
TCACCTGAAGTCAGCTGGGATTGGCTCCAGCGTCCCCAAGACCCTGACTTATATGCGGTATAGATAAAGTACCGGTGGATGGAAAGTAAACATTCAATATCTTGAACATTTCATATTCAAGATTTCTAGGTCCCTACAAGAGAATGTGTGATATTGACCATGTTAACTGTATTGTACATAACATCAGATTTTCCTTATGCCTTATCTCTTCTATTGAAGCGTGTGTTCAGATGACACTCTGATGGATTTGATCTAAAATGGATCATAAGTTTTTGCGCAAAAATTTATGGAGTCCATGCAAGCTCGAGTGCACACTGTCATTAAAGCAGAAAGGAAACATACAGAATACTAAGAAAGTCTGAACTTCATGTAAACGTTTCACAGATTCTACTTTTCACTCAAGTCGCTCCAAATGGTGTGATTTATAATGAAAACTACTGCACTAAATTAGAATGCAAAACTGAAGAATTTTCATTATGCACTTTTGGACCTCTACTCTATTTGGTTTTATTTCATCTATTTTCACACATGGTTTCATTTCTCACATGAACAGTTCTTTTCCATACGTCACATGTGATCACATACTATTCACACGTTGTCTCGTGTTGTATGCTGAGATGAGGCAGGACAATTGGGTAAACTCAGAATGGGCTTCACTTGACAGAAATCGCCATAGTGCATAGCGGAAGAAGGGACAGTGTGATAGTGTGAAATTAGCATCCATAATGCTGACCTGAACAAACAAACAGGCATCAAATCAAAAAGAAACTAAACACACACACACACACACACCAAACAGGACCAAGGCACAGTCTTAATGACATAAAGCATGATAAGACTTTACATGAAACAAAAGCCCTTATTCAGATCGGATTAGTAGAAAAGAAGGACATCTGATGAGTTTTTAACATGTCTCTTCTGGGCCTCATTTTACACAGAGGGGCCAAGTATATGTCCAACATCCGTGCACACAATCCCTTTTGTAAATATTTCACCTATTTATACTGCAAGTGAGCGACTTCAGAGGACACGTGGGTATTTTTGAGGCATGGGTATTTTACATTACGTTAGATTGGACAAGTTTAACTGTTTTTAATTTTTTGAAACCACTGTCAGTTTGAAATGAATGCATCACACACACACACACAGACAGCAAGAGATCAACTTAAGAGGAAATGGATTGGTATTTTACATCATATTTACACAAATGTTATTTTTTTCTTCATCCAATATCTGAGCGCGTACTCACACTAGATGATCCGAACTGCGCTTGACCCCTAAAGACCGGATCGATTGACCAGTGTGATCGCTCCGTACCGGATCGGTTGGGCTCGTACACAGTGTGATCGCTAACTGCGCCCAGGCTCTGAACTCTTTATCACATCCTAACTCTGAACGCTATCACATGCAAACCGTTGGAGAATATTTGGGTTAATAAGGGGTCTGCCTCTCACTTTATTGTTGGACGCGGATTGTAGTCTGCGAGTAAAGCTGCAAATTCCTCCTGCAGCGTCAGCTGCTTCTGTAAAAAATCTTCTTATGCATGAAACGCGATTTACTGAAAATAAATAAATAAATCTGTACTGCATGTGAGTGGGCCGTGTGTCGATGTGCTCAAAATAATCCACAATGATAAAACTATGGAGTGGGATCATTGTCTTTTATATGAGAGTGCAGATACGAGGCTAAAACAATGACAAGGGCACAGAAAAACACTGCGTCTTTTCAGTTCATTGTTTAAAATTACAGCTAACCTTACTTATGTTTCATCTTGATTCCACTATACTGTAACGAACAGCAAACTTTTTCAGAAGCGAGCAGTAAAATGTGAATGGAGCGCAGGGCTGAGCCAAGTGTGTTGGGGTGCTGGGTTTTATTATCGGTAGACAATACAGCTTTGTGTATTACTTCCACCGACTGTTCGGGTATGGAACTGCATTTGTCTTTAGTCTGATCATCATTCTAAGCGACTGGTGACACTAGTGATGGGACAGGGACATTTCAGGGGGCCAATCAGATTCCAGTGGGGGCCAGTGCCCCTGTGGGCCCCCCCCAGATCCCCCCAGTTAAAACCTTTGGCAGCATTACAATTACCACAGGAGGAGCGAGTTTCTAGTAGGTTGTATTTTCTACGAACCCAGAGATTTGCATCATGGAGTCAGTTCCTTAAATATGTAATGTTAAAAGCTGATCAATTATAACTGTAAGTGATTATCAGTTTGAATATAATTTACACTATTTTATTAGTAGCGGTATATTTACAGCATTCATTTATCTACATTTATCAATAGAAGTTTAAGGAACTGGCAGTGACACAACTAGTCACTGTTTATAGAAAAATAAAAGTTAATATTCTGCACAAGTGAATATAAAGTTATGCTTTACTGTAGCTGCCATGATAATGACTCCTTTATTCAGCATGATGGATCTCATTGTTTTTAATGATTTTATTTTCTTCGTACCCCTGTTAATGCTTTTCCAGGTAGCATCATATGTAGTCAAGGTTTTACCGCCCAGATCAAGTATTTGGATGAGTGCCTCTTCTAAAGCATCCATTTTTCATTTCCTGACTCGGGAAGAGTTTAATATCTGGGGGAGGGTCACTGATATACATCTACGAGACTAAATAGGGCAAATATCTTTTTTCCCAACATAAAGTGACATCTGCAGAAAATCACGAACATTTGTATCATGAGAAATGATCAGATGACCACTGAGTTTGGTGAAAAGCAGTCAGTAATTCAGCCTGTAATTTTCTCAGAGGAGGACGGAGAAAAACACTGACATGGTCAATCCGGGTGGAAATAAAATAACAGAGGAGCACCTATAAAATAGGAAATTACCCCAGAACCCCATGTACATTTAATCCTATTCAGATGCTAAAGATGCAACATGCAAACTAATCAGGGACTAATACAAAACAGGTGAACACAATAGATAGCAGAGCAATGACATGACTGGGGTGGAGACAGGAACACAACCGAAATAAAGTCACAGGGCAAAACATTAATACAATACAAAGAAGGTATCTGTGATGAGTTTACTTCAGTTCACATGTGCAGATTCAGGGAACAACATGATGAAATGCACAATGATATTACTCACCCCAAAATGTATGTGCGATGCTCTGTTTTTCCGGCATGTAATACAAGAAGCATCAGTTCATTCGTTAACATTGCTGAGCTACAAAATCAACGTGTGTGTGAGTGATCCGAAGAAATTTAGTATCTGTTCACATTGGAGATCGACAGGTGGTCACATCTGGGAAAAATGAAATAAACAAATTCATATATTTTGTCTCAGTATCATTTCAGAAATGATCTGCAAAGGAAAATTAATTGTCCTCAGACAATATTTCATATTTGAAATGGAAAAAAAAAAAAACAGTTCTATCCAATGTCATTTAATATGATTCTATTTCATGGTTCAGCAATGATAGCAAAGAAAAAAAATAATAATACATCAAATACAAGCCAAAAAAACCCTGACAAAAAAAAGACAACATTTCAATTCCAGTTCTCTCGGGCAATATACTTGTGAAGCTTCATAAATTATGTTCCTTTTTGGCCTTTTAGTGTAATAGATTTTTTTTTAACAGTTAAATAATGTGTATGAATAATGCCAGATTAAAAAAGGGGTATGCTGATCATTAAGAAATTTTAGCTTCCTAGAAGTGGTTCTTCTTGGAACCCTCTCTGACTGGAAAGCTCTCTTGTATTGTTTTACATAGAACCTTTGCGAGTTCCCACAAAAGCAGAAATGGAAGAGCTCTACAGTCTTCAAACCAAAGGGTTTTTCAAGGGTTGGATAGTTAGGGGTTTCGATCTTTCTATTGGAAAACACTCTGTTGTATGGTTCCTTTAAGTGTTCCCATAAAACACAAACCTAAGAACACTACACTAGAACTTTCCCCAACAGGTCAAACCAAAGAAGATTATTGTTTATATAGATTTAACCAAATGGTGAAATGGCAGTTATGCTAATGCACAGCATTTTCCATATTGCACGCTCTAACTCTTCCTATTCAATATTTCTATGGAATTGAGCTAAAGTTTTGCTTACAGCAAACCTGCATCATCAAGTTCTCTCACCTTGACCACTGCACGAGTCAAAGATCCTGGACTTCTACGTGCTCTCCTTGCCATCTCAGCTTGGCCTGCAGTTCCTGGCACTCACATCGTCTCACCTGGAGTGCGGTGGTATTATGAGTTGCTTGTTTGTTTTCACATGTCTCACAGATTAAAATATACACTACAGTATAAGAGCAAAAGTTTGTGGAAACCTAAACATCACATCCACATGTTCTTTTTGAACATTACGTTCCAGATTTAGCCCTCCTTTGCTGTTATAATAACATCCACTCTTCTGGGAAGGCTTTCCACTAGATTTTGGAATGCGGCTGTGGGGATTTACTCAATAAGCCAGAAGAGCATTAGTGAGATTGGACACTGATGTTAGGCGAGGATACCTGGGGTGCAGTTTGGGCCTCTTAGTTCCAAGGGAATTTGTAAAACTTTAGCATACAATGGCAATTGCGTGCTTCCAAGTTTGTGGCAACAGATTGGAGAAGAACCACATATCAGTGTGATGGTAAATTATCCACTGACTTTTGACCACATAGTGTATGAAACATTTTCTGAAATTTGTGAGCATTGTGGGAAACAGTGTATGTGTCACTGTGAACATCGGGTTGTCAGTTGATGGACGCACAAAATGATTCACATTTTCTGTATTCAGACTTTTCCAAATACTTTGTGAAAAACACGGCCCTGATTTCACCCTAGCAAATGACAAAGGGATTAATTTTCTAGGTACAAACGACACCGAGCCACAATTTCAACATTACTATCTAGCAGTCTCAAAGAAACTTCATGACTGTTGGCAAAAAGAATTGTTGAACATTTTTCATACAGCCATGCATAGTTGGTATCCAAATACACTAGAGTGAGGTTTTGTAAGGCTGAAAGACTTTGGTTGAAGAACAGCTTTCATACCGTTGCTGCATATCCTTACTGCTGTTTCATTTCACTGTTGATTTCCACTACATACCGTAAAACCCGAGAAATACCAGCTTCCCAATCTACCGAGTACAACTAAGCCTTCAGAGGTAACACAGACAAAAAAAAAAAAAAATCAACTCATGGATAAATAATGACCCTTCTGAAATCTATTCACAACAAACAAATCAAAGACAACACAATTTCCCAAAAGAGCTTCTAATGTTTTCACCAATTCTCTTTGTTAAATGTGAAATAAAATGCATTACTAGAGTAATCTGAGACTGAAATACTGAACAGACTCTCAAAAGGCCCTGGTGGGGCAATGAAGCCTGACGGGTAAAGTGACTGGCTTCTGATGGCGGCAGTGGCACAGAAAGTTGATCACAAGCGAAAAAAGGCTTTTAACACTAAACAAAAGAACCTACTTAAATCTATTTTTGGGTTCTAGACCTTTTGGGACATCAGTGAACAAATGGAATGGTTCCATTTAAGGGTGGCAAAAGTTCAAACCACATGTTGAAGTAAACTGGACCATCTAAGTTTTGAGTCTTTGGAATTACCACTCAGATGAACATATGAAGCTACAGGTACACACACTTGATCCATCAATTTTTTTTTTCAATTTGTTGTTGAGTTGTTGATTTTATTATACAGTTGTAGAAGAGTAATGATTTATAATCTCCAGTGGAGATGGGCTCCTGTTTGAGTCTGGTTCCTCTCAAGGTTTCTTCTTCTTGTCATCTCAGGGAGTTGCCATTGCCACATTCACACTGGCTTGCTCATTAGGGATCTAAATCTGCATCTGCAAATCTCAATTCAATTGAATTGAATTTTATTTGTATAGCACTCAACAGTGAACATTCTCACAAAGCAGCTTTACAGAAATATATAAATTCCAATTATACATTTTAAACATATAAATTTATAAATGTATCTCTAGTGAGGAAGCCAGTGGCAATGGCAGCAAGCAATCACCCTGGGATGACTCGATGAAAAACTTTCTGAGGACCAGACTCAAAAGGGAACCCATCTAACTTTTGGATGACACCAGGTATGCGATTACAAATAACTCACTTCTGTAACTGTTTGTTCTGTGGTCAAAAAGTACAATTATGTAGCTAAGAAATTCACGATAATTTTAATATGAAGTCTATTTTGACAAAGTTATCACTGATGGGGACATGGTGTAAAACTGACAATTAAAGTCGTAAAGTTATTATGGCAATTGTAGCAAAACTGCTTGCATCAGCAGCAGTCTGAAGCCATTTTCACAAAGCAGTTACAAATTCTCTTGTTAAAAATGCTATACAAATAAAGATTAATCTAAGTGAATTCAATTATAATACGCCTTTAAAAGTCTGTAGAGAATGACATGTTTACCATCATGTTAAGGTCACTTTTCAATTCCCATGAAACAGCTAACTCTCATACAACAGTCTGTCGGGTGGGGAGCTAATCCTCCTAGACATGTGAAGTCAGTCGAATGCATCTATTGAAACTGCTGATCAAGCTGTATCACAGGAAAGCATAGCATACTAAGAGGAAAGTGCTATCTGCCCTCCTCCACATACATGTACCCAAAGGCATCCACAATTGGCTAGCCTCACTCTGATTGACAGGAGAGAGATTCCTTCCATACAGACAGCATAGCCAAATTTCCTCCCTTGACTCCAACCTACGGATCGCTGTGGCATGATCAGAACATCATGAGCTCCAACTGTAATCATGCCATAGCCAAAGGGTGAACACTTTTCTGTTGCACCACTCAGCAGCCTAACCCCTAACTTTCAAAACCATACTGGGGAATCTCAGTCTCAAGGATTCCACGTCAAACCCTTAAATCCATCCATTATCTATACGGCTTTATCCGTCTGGGTCGCGGGGAAGCTGGAGCCAATCCCAGCATCTTCGGGTGAGAGGCGGGGTACACCCTGGGC